>JABASH010003657.1:0-15914 GCA_019776445.1 Tomocerus maximus | reverse complement strand
AACCTAGTTATTAATACCTAATAATAATATTTTTAAGTTAAAATTTGTATCATATTTCAAACCGTTCTGTAATGTTGTTCTTGTAAAGGCCTTGGCCACATCAGCGAATCAATAAAAAGCTATCTACTACTACTACTACTAGTCAATAATAATAGCCAATAATTTTTCTAGTGCCCCCCCCCCATTCACCTATGTTCTGGCTACGTGCCTGATAAATACTATAAACAAACCAGATATAGAACAAACTAGTTTGATGAAGAAAATTAAATCGTACATCACAAATATGTAGTCATATCTATCCATTCTTCATTTGCATTCAAGGGCGTATGTAGAGGGCGCTAGAGGGCTGAAGCCCCTCTCAAAATTCCAGAAAAAGGAAACTTTAAAAAATAGAAAAGGGTAAACTTTCAGTGCTTTGTGCTGATCGATACAATTTGGCCATTTTCAGCTAAAAAGAGGAAATTTTTTTAGCGCTTTGCTCGATATTCATCGGTTTTAACACGACATCCAAAGTTAAGCCCCCCCCCCACCAGGTGCCTACGTTATTGCATGGACTCATATCAGTTTATATATGTAAATTATGACTAACGACTCGTCAAACAAAAGAACCCCTATGTAATTAATTACAAGTAGATTTATTTGTTAAAATGGACTATTAAATGTATGAATTATCGTAAATACTATCACCACAACTTTATGTCCTAAATAATAATGTAAAAAATCCATAACTTAGGTTTGTTCTTCCTGGGGGTTGTTTATATACATATAATATATAATTCCTACTTACTAGTACATACATAGTACTAGTATTAAATAACTTTGAACATAATGCTGACGGTGTTTTTTAATATTCTGTTAAATGTATTTGGGTGGCGTAATAGTATTTGAATTTCATTATTTTGGCTCATCGACATCGATCGATTATTTCAAACATCAACACTGTATGTATATATAATTTATATATAAGAATTTTAAACATGCGAACAAAAAAGAGTTAATCATAAATAAAGGGGAAAATATTAATGTCACAAAACCAAACTGATATCATTTACTTTCATGAACTATAAACATTACAATTGTCATAATGAAAATACATAATCACAATCGTTATTCAATGGAATTAGAAAGAAAATCGGTTTCCTGCAGAATTTTAGCATGATATGCATCACTAATAAGCAATTCCAATTCCGATCCAGCACTTTCATTTCCTTGAGCAAGAATATGAAATCCAGCTGCACCAATTGTCGATTGGCATTCAGGGCATGTTGCAGTTTCAGCAGGTTGTCCACAATTTGCTATTACATAGTAATGTCCTAAAAATTACAAAATGGTTAAAATTTTGTCCTAAAATTGTTTTCTGTGCCTAACGTGTCCGATTTGTTAAGTAGAAGCTCAAAATAAAAAAAAAAGTTGATTGTGTTCAGAGACATACTAATGTGAGTAATTTTAAAAAAACGTTCCTCAAAATGGAATATTTACTATGTATTATACTATATACTAAGAATGGGTCTTAATTTATAATTCAAATACTAACGCAATTCAACTTGCAGTATTACCATAACAACAATTTTTGAGATGTATGTATGCATATTTACGGGACTTTAAACGTATTGATGTTGCCAGTTTATTTTAGCATATTTTAAGGGATACTAAAAGTTATATCTAAGAACATTAAAAAATGTGAAAAATAGTAAAACCCGTAACACAAGAATTTTATTTAGTCAAAATTAAATCAAAATAGTTAAGTTAGTGTTACTATGCAGCAAATAGTCAAGTAATAAGATGAAAAATGTCATTTGGAATAAAGTTTATAGGATTGCGCTAATGTCTACAAATAACTGTGGAATATTACCTTCAGGACATTTATACCAATGGTTTGCACTAAAACCAACCGCCTTGAAGACTTCTTGCCGTTCTTTTCCACTTTCCAAGAACTTTCCAGATTTTATTACTGTTGCAAGCAATGAGTCCAAATCCTAATTTTTCAGTCATAAAAATCGATTTAAATATTTATAGTTTCCACAAGTCTTTCCTGTATTCTTTAACAGTTACATGACTTTCAAAATACTGGGTTCAATATAGGCGAGCTATATTACCTACACTATAGAATGAAAACAAAGAATATAGTCAATAATTATTGTAAATGTAAAATAGAAGTCTATTTCCTTTCAAAACTCGGTCATTAGGAAGTTGTTGTGTTTACACACGGGTATTATTTTTTTCCTTTCACATTTTACTCATAAAGCATCGATTTGAGTAAAATTATTTTACTCGCTTTGTAAATACTAATGTCTAAGGGGAGTTTTTATCAATTTTGCTCACAATACAAAATTTGAGGGTATCATTTTTACACTTCTTAATTGTGCTTGTGTATTTGGACACAGCTCAATGGTTCCATAATTAAGTAATTACATATTTGAGCCTTTTGGTGTACTGCCGTGACCATGAAATGAAAGTAACAACACCCATTGGTTACCATACACATCCAATTATCACGTCAATAACAGGGGCACGCACTTTTTCTAAGTACACAATAGATTACCAAAGTGGTGGCTTTAGGTTAGGTAAAGTATATTATTGTTGGAATTTGGGTCTTAACTCGATTTCTGAAATTGAGTGCATGAAGATGTCTTAGCACACTATAATCGTCCTTAAACTTCACCAATCCCTTAAAAACACGTTTTCAATCCAAAACGTGTTTGCTGGGTTAGCGAGTAAAATGTGGGTGAAAAAAATACCGGCCAAAGCCTATACTACCCGCAAGCAAGCTTCCAAATGGCGGATTTTTGGGAAAAAAGTACATTTCTGTAACGAATGTTTATTGAGTAAGTACATTCATTCCCCAACAGTTTCATATTCCGTCGTGAAAACACTTTCACGACTTTATACAGCCTTTTTGGTTTTCACTCTATGATTTTTAAGAAATATTATTCATTCATAATGGTCCAAAAAATAATTTTAACATAGCATGAAAGAAAGTGTGCGGTTTGGGATTGTTTGAAAAACATTTTCATCTTGCAGGGCAGAGATGTTTTAGTATTCTAATCCAGATATGCTATGATTTCAAAAAAAATTTGTATGTCTGACGCAAATCTTTTTTTGTAAAACTAACAAGACTATTTTAATTTGTTATTTTTACCTTGAGTGCTGTCAAAAATTCACTTTTCCTTGAATCACAGTAAGGCTGCCGAATTATCGTCTTCATGTACTTGTAAGCATTATTGAAGGATTCGAGGATTTTTTCATCTTTGATATTAAAGCGACCAATAACGGAAAATCTTCTACATAGTTCATAGAAATGAGTTGCCTTATTAAATTCTTTGGTGAAGTCCACTACCTCCCTATTACTCAGAGGAAAATGTCTTTTTGACAGATTTTTAAATAGATAATCATGCAATCTTTCAACGAAATCTAGTGTATCTTGTACATCTTCTTTTAAAGTTTCTTTAAAAGTTAAAGATAAAGTTTCTTTAAGTTGTAGAATATTCTCTCTTGCTTCTGACCACCACGAAAACATATGTTGAACAGATTCAAAAACGTATTGGTCCAACTAGAATCAAAACAGTTTTTTGCAAATAATACACAACGTTGCATTTTTCAAAAAATAACTAAAGCATGTCAAAATCTCAAAACCTTTTTTACGGAAACGCTTGGTTCACTTCTTCCGAGGTAACCTTTATTGTGTTCAACTGTGTAGGTTTTGTTTTGTAAAAAATCTCTAAAGGATTGAAAGATGGAACAATTCCTAGCCTTATGCAATCCGGTTACAACTTCCCACAACTTATCCTCCATTCCCTTTGTTATTCCAAATATTTGATTCTTAACAGCCACAATATCTTTCCTCTTCTTCTTAAAAATCGATTTATATCGGCCACAGGTTTTAATAATAGTCTGGCAACGCGGGCATCTTTTTGGTAATATTCGCCCTTCATCAACCTCTGCTTGCATCCATGCATCCATATCTTCAAACTCAATAATATGTCCACATTCTTGCAGATATACGAATCTAAAAATGTCCCACCATATATACTTGTAGCCTATAAGTACATCATAATATTATTTATTTAATAATACATTTGAATATCTTTTACCTGGAATTGGCATCAATTTCATTCGTAATGGTAAATTCTTCAACCTTTTCTTTATCACAAATTCTACAGAATGGTGGGCAGGTTTCTCCACATAACCCAATACAGATATGTTCGCAAACCAACACGCTTTGACAAGGCAATGAGCCTATTATCAATTATTTATTAAAATAATATTAATGTACAAATAGTTCAATAAAGGTTATAAATAAAGGCCTAAATGTTACAAACTGTATAAACGATAATGATATAATATAAATACATATAGTCATGTTAAATATTTTACTGACATGGCTCACGGCTGCATTCTTCGCTACACAGTTTTTGACAACTACTGTGCTCACATTTCGAACTGCAATACATCTGAAATTAATTAAATAAATATTTGACATTAGTAAATCTATGTCATTCAGTATTTATTATAAAGTAAACCTGATAGTGATAATTATCACAAAATTTTATTTAATGCCTACGAAAAAGCTGACGACAACGAAAAATATGGTTTGAAAATTTTAATTTTTCCAAATTTGCCCCTTTAATTTTGAGGGCAACTAAAGCAGAATATACTCATATTATTTTTGTTTTTCATTTTGAGAGAATTTTGAGAGTTAAAGAAAAATTTAGAATACCATTCAAAAGCTGTCCTACACAAAATGATGGCTAAAATGCCGTTAAAAAATACTATTATTATTATTATGGGGTGACGTTAAAATTCGTTAAAAAATACTAGCATTGTAATATAACTAGAACTGTTAATATGCCACTTACATTACAATCTATGCATGGAACACCGCATTTTTGCTTGCATTTAGAGTGTTCACATTGACATTCACATGTTTCTTCACATGGAGGGCAAAGTAGTGAACATGGATGCTTGCAGCTAAAACCATTAAAATATTTTGCAAATAGCATACAAAATTTGGAAAATATATCACTTAAAAGGACCAGTTTTGCTTACATGTGCCCACAAACGAGTGTCCTGCCGCATGTCTCACCACACTTTTGATGAATTCGTCCTTGGGAACAAGAAAAACAATTTCCTTTGCAAAAATGCCCACAATCTTCTGTACCATCTCCTAAAGGTTGATTGCATGGCTCATTACAGTAGGGAAGAGTGTTTACTGGAGTAGCTAAACAAATTCAGTAAAGTTAAAAAATATTCTAGTTTTTGTTCCTTGCATTGGAATATCAACAACTGCATTTTACCTATAACCGCCATTTTACAAGGAATAAAGACTATGTGACCACATGTCGAAGACACTGGTGACTTAATTTCTGCGTTGCAATACTCCCTCACTGGAACAATATGACAATAAACTTCGACTTCGTGGTCACAATCTATGGACTGCTTGGTTTTCAGAACCTAATAGTAAAAAAATTCAGGTGCGTAACTATACTTCCTTCTGTATGAAAATTGTAGAATGGATTAAAATATTTATTTGGAGGATTTAATGTGGCTGAAGACTAAGACTGCAAAATAGGAATAACATTCAACCATTCTTACAGAATTATTTCAGTTCTTTTTCTGTTTCAATATAGCTAAGGAAAATAATGGAAGTTTTAAGCAGACTTACCTTACAAGTGCACTCTTCATGACATTTTTGTTGACATTTATGACCACATGTTAGCAATTTTTCGCATAATTGAATGCATTTAACCGTTGCAAGATCCTCATTGCACTTTATAAGCATTTCGTGACCGCACGGAAGCAATTTGTTGCTTGTGACATCGCAAGGTGGGCAAGAATATCGGCACTCATGTATTCCTTGGCAAGGATGGCCAAAATCACAAGATCTTTGACATTCTTCTTTGCAATTGTGTTTTTTGTGATCTTGGTCTTTATCGACATGACAAATCCACGAGCAGGCATGACCACAGTTGAGTCTTGTATCGCATCGTGTGTCACACTTCCAATCTGATATGTGACATTGGATTTCCATCTAAAATATTAAATAAAATATTAAATAATGCGAATTCGAATAAGTAGTTTCAATCACTACTATAGATAAAGTCGTAAGAGAGTTTGCTTTGCTTGGAATTTGGAATAATGGAATAACCCCCTTGGAATAAATAATTTATTTTCAATATTTCATTTATTTCCCATATCGAAACATTTCAAGAAAATTTCTTGAAAAGTGAAATAAATGTTATGTCTGATCTGCATGTATTTTTACAACTCTGATATATATCTAAGGTTGAGTGTACTCGTTTTAGGACTTTCATACATTTTCGAGGATATTTTGATATAGCCTGCCTATTACATACATACAACGTGCTAAAATTGCTTTCTCTGACATGTTTTAAAATAATTGGAGTGTACTATCAAGTTAATATTTAAGTTAATTATATTATATAGGATTTTCATATCTGGGGTGTTAGAGCAGCGGATAACTGTGTTGGAATCGCTGATATTGTGTTACTTTATGTTTCGACAATTTGTATCTTTTGACATGTCAATATTAAAGCAAGTATTCAGTATTCAGTAATATAAAACTGAAACATTGTCGAATTATTATTATATTTTTAAACTTTCAATATATTTATTGGTAGAATTAGATTATGATTCAGGTTAAAATTGTCTGATTACGTCGTGCGATTGATATCCTGTATCACATACTTATATAAATACCATTTTATAACTAGTAAAATAGTCCGGATGAATATTCTTAAGTTAGCCCTTTTAGTCAGTACCTATGCAGAAAAATTATCCCCCATGAATTCCCTCATAATTCATTAAAGACTTACACTGTGTTCACACTTAGGGTTTTTCTTCAACATGTTAGTTAAACACTTTACAGTTTCTTCACTTTCAAAACAGAATGTTTTTTGAGAGTGCCCACACGGTAGAACTTTGTCCACTCTTTCCAGACATTCATATGGTTCATCGTATTCGTAGCATCGGATATTTGCAACATGGCCACATTGTAATAATTTACCCACCAAAATTCGACATTGGCAATCCTGAAAACAAAGTTGTGCGCACAAATGGTCTCTTTTGCATTTCTTTGGGCACGGTAGATCACAAGTGTATTCTTTGTGGTCTCGGTCAGTAGGATGACAAACACGTCTGCAAATATGACCGCATGCTAGTTTCTCAAGGCACATCTTAGAGCAGCCTCCTTCAGGAACTTTATCAAAATCTTCTCCTGTTCGTACCGTTGTTATGTCGCCATGTACTTCGCAAATCAGGGGCAGTTCATTTCCTATAGAATCCTCCCTTTCTAGATACTCTCTAATATGTTTCCAAGTAGAAGATCCGGAAGCTATTAATGCTTGCATATTCCCCATGACAAAAAAGCCATGCCTTGTCAAAATTTTGAAAATTAGTTTCGGTAGGTATGTTAAAAAATTATTAATTGACTACATGATGTTCAAAATTACTTTGCTCTAGAGATCGCGACACATATTCTGTTGTCCGTTTTAAGAAATCCAATTTTGTTTTCTGAATTACTTCTAACTAAAGAGAGCAGAATAATATCGTTTTCTTCACCCTGAAAGTTATCTACGGGTGTGATTCGGACCTTAGCACAAGTATCTCCATCCTCTCGTTGTAGCTATAGTAAAATTGGTATTATGCTAATTTAGTTTGAAAAACTATCTTATAAATTATGTGCAATGCAATTCTTACGTTTTTCAAAAGGAACATTTGTCCTACGTAGGTTGTCAATATTGTAATTTTAGTGGGATTGTAGCCTTGAAGTATTAAGTAGCGGCAAAATCTCATTAAAAATCTTGCTTCATGCGGATTGGTTTTCGTCGCGGAATCATCATCCTTAAAATATTATGGTAATTTAATATACATTTATTATACATTTATTGATATTTAATATTAAGACCGTTTTATTACCGCATCTTCATATTCATTGTGGTCAATAAAATAAAGTGTTTTGGATACACCCAGAATGGTTGGCGGGTATTCGAATACTGAATCGTGATTGATTAGTCTCTCATAAATTGTAGGTACCAATAGGCCACAAATATTTGGTCTCATCCTATGTTGGACCTTTCATAAATCCATTTTATTTTTAAATTGACCTTAAAACTTTGATTTACCAATGAATTATATTTCTTACTTCTAGTTGGAACCATCTAACTCCATTATTAATCATTCTTTCGAATAAAGAAATGTCCATATTGTAAGATGTTGACAATTTGTGAAAATTAATTGATGGTCTTAACTGCTTATGGTCACCTGTAATTCAGAAAGTGAATAATTTATGTTCATATATGATATTTACCGATAAGGTATATATCGTAAATATTCGATCTTGCCAATCAAAATTAAATGTTGACAGTGTTCTGTAATTGAAGTGACAATGTGGGATTCCAAAACTTCGCCCGCTTCTTCTACTATTACTGTTGAGAAAATACGTTTAATCATTATATATTTCAATCGAGAAATGGATGGCAGTAATAACTTAACTGAACAAAACAATAATCTCAATTGAATTTTTGTCACCTTGAGACTTTTTTATTTGAATTTTGAGATTTTTTAAGGGGCTTACCAATTGACGATTTCATTAGCCGCAGAAGAGAATTGTACTTTGCAGCACCTGTTGTTGTCATTCCCACAAATATTGCTTCATTTAGTAAGTAGCTTTCCCCCTTTATATTAATTTGTTGTAGCTTTTTTTGTTCCTCAACAATTTCTTTTTCCAAACGTGCAATGGCATTCAAATATGGAAATTCCAACAACGAAATGAAATGGAAATAAAGTGCCCATCTATCAGCTAAGGGTAAAATTTGAAATTGGGAGAAATTTTCTTTGATTTCATTAGCCAGGGGGGTAATTGTTGGTAAAATAAGACTCCCTGAATAGTAATTTTCAAATAAGGATCTTAAAAACAGTTGTTTATTGTATAAAACTTGAATGTCGTTCTTTGACCGGGTTATCTTTTCTAACAGAAAACCACTTGTATCTTCTGGTCCTATTAACTGACGGTATCTCGAGGTGGGTTTAGGAAATGTAGGTTTATTTTGTTGCTGATTGATTAAATCTTCATTCCATGATTTAATTGATTGCTCAATTCTTTTGATTTCATCATTAATTCCTGCAACTGAAGAGGAATAAGCAGATTCACTGTCTCTAATATTAGGGACATTTTCCAATTCTTGGATGATATCCATCCGACGATTGGTTAATTCATCGCGGTTGTAGTCTTCATCAACTGTACTGGTCTCATCTACTGTAGCAGTGGCAATTCCTGTTTCATTATGTTGTAAAGAGTTGGTATTACTAGTGACTCGTTGTTTTGGTGTAACATTTCTTAATTGTTTACTAATTTTAAACTTAAATGTTCTTAAATGGACAATAGAAGAGTAATTGTATCCCTCAAAATCCAAATTTTTAATTCCAAGCGTTGATTCAGAAATTTCTCTCAAAAACTCGAAATCTTTTAATTCTGGCATTTTCAATCCGGTAAGATTTTCGAAGTCAACAATGCCATTCATACTGCTCTTCATTTCGCGCAATTCTGCCATCATATTTTTTCGGCAATTTTGCAAACGGCGAAGACAGTATACTATATTTCTTCTTGTGTGGCTGTAGTGTGGCGGAAATTCATCATATTGGATGGCATCCTTTCGCCTTTCATAAATTCCTAATTTTTGCAATTTCTCTGAATTTGATCGACTACCAATGCGAATTAAGTTTCGATTTGGTTCTATGCCTAAAGTGTCCATTACTTCAATTATTCCTTCCAGAAATTGATCCAATGCATGATTTGTATAACAAACAACAAGAGTTGGGGAACCTCTTTTATAAATGCCTGGATTCATCAGAATTAATTTGGCTATCTGCAAACCTAAAGGTGGATATTTTTTACTTTAAAAATAGTTTTACAATATAACAATTCCTTGCTAAAAATAATTATTAGTTTACCAATATAAGTTTTTCCTGTTCCTGGTGGTCCTTGAATAATGGCTAAATCTTTTGTAACAGCCCCACGAAAAGCAGCATACTGAGAATCGTCCATGGTCAATTGGGACGCAGATGGCCAATGAGGAAAGTCCAAGGGTTTTGCGCGGAATTTTTTGTTGCGTATCGCAGCAATTGCTGTAGCATATGGCGATTTCGGGTTATCTAAATCATTCGAACGATACTGACCGTCGTGTAATAATTCACTATCTGATAAGTCCAATGTTTCAATTTTTGGGGTTTCCATTGGATCGGTAGTTAAAGCACTCGAAGCCTCGTCGGTGTTTTGTTCATCAGGGTCATCAGATCCGTAGCCTTGGGCATCAGGGATTTTATTTGTATACTCTAGTCGATCAATGTCGAAATATAGATATTCATCTGTGTCTTCTAAGTACAGTGGTGGTGGTGGATTTCTTTCTTCAACGTCACTATCACCAATGATATAAGTCGTGATGGGACATTTTGGGCTGATTGTCATCTCTTGTAGCGCTTTTAACGTATGCCTATACAAACAGGGTGCAAACATATATTTAATAATCATGGACTAATTAGACCTTATCGTGAAGTTAGTGCAAAATATTTACCGATATGCTTCAAAGTAAACATCACATTCCATTATATGATAAAGCAGTTTCCTTTCCTTGGGCGAATTACCAGTTTCCCACACCACGTCAACGAATCCATTTTTCAAATTTTCCACTTTCCGGGAAACAATTGTTCCGTAATAAGTAGATTCAAAATCATTTGCAGAAAGACAAAGTAAGTTTCCAGCAAGCATTCTGAAAGAAAATAATGCTTTTTAAAATTTATCCATGTAGTATCCTCCATGATTTTTTCATGTTATTTCGACTGAATAATTGGAGCTATATGTACTAAAACCCCATTTGTTATGGTTTTATTTTATACTATAATATTTTTAAAAATGAGTTTTATGGTAATAATGGTAAATTGTAAGTAGCTGTTTCTTAGTACAGAACCACAAAACACGTATTACAAGGTTTCAGCATTTTCATACTTTTTTTTTAAAAAAAATACCAATTAATCATATTATACATGAATTTTCGTTGAAAATGATAAAACACCATTATATAAGCGATAATTATTTAATGCGGCAGGGCCAGATATCATGGAAAATAGCGGACTACTCGACCGGACAATTGTATTGGGTTTTAGCAGACTCCTCCACACCAAGAAAAGCCTTTTCTATTGTCGTGAAATTCAGAGCTACGTCGAAATTATAATACCATTGTTACAGTCGAGCCTTCATGTTCGCCTTAAAAATCATCTCAAATTTTGAGAATGACAACCCTATTACTGTACGTTCACCCGCTCTCCTGGAATCATTTTTTCTCCAAGGTCCCACACCCCCTTAACTACAGTAAAGAAGTGACTGATTTAAATTAATTTTAATTACGATATTCATGCGGTAAACTTATGTTTGTTCTTATACTGGAAAACCCTGATTCGGTCGCTTACATTTTTCATTATTTCATTAATAAAGAAATTATATTTGGGTCAGTGTTGGGTAATTGACCATTTTTTTGCATTTTGACCAGGCCACTGGTCATAATGGAAATAATGGTCAAAATGTCATCCTCCACTTAGTTAAACAAACCGGGCAAATTTTAAAATATTTGGAGGGTGACATATTGCGTAAGACCGACGAAACATTAATCTAGTAATTACAAACAACAAAATAACATATTTTATTGAATTGTAATTGCAGTTTTAGGAAGTTTAACTTGTTGTTTACTCTTGAAGTAATATCTACACAATCACCTTGGGCGCCTAATGCAGTATTAACGTGCCCCAAAAGGGTATTTTGACCACTTTTGACCATTATGACCATTTTTTGATCTCATTTTGACCATTATGACCACTAGTGGTTTTAACCTAGACACAGCACTGATTTGGATTGATATATTTGTTCCCTAGCTCTACGGCCCCTAAGCCCTATAATTTTTAGTTTACGGTATTTTACTAAAATAGATGATTATTCCAGCACCAGGATATTGATTTTATAACCATACTTATTTGTATTGTTGTTTGGCTTTACCTTTTCGATTTTTCCCAGTTTATACGTTTTCTTCCGGTAGAAAATTGCAGAGTATAAACAGTCATTTCGCCGTCAAAATTTACATTTGTTATTCGAACGTTTCGATAGACATGCGCGTAACTTTTTGGCCTTTTTGAGTCGTACTTGCCATTTCTAGAATAATAAATAAAAATAAATAACATTAAATATCAAATAAATAGTAAACTGTTTGCAAACAGACATACGCAGAATCGAAGTAGTGTCAATAATAGTAAGTAATGTTCGTTAAATGTGTCAATAAATTTTGACTGTTACACAATTCATGTCAAGGATACTATAAGCAAACAGCAAAAATTATCACTGCGTTAAAAAAGTGGTAGAATAGAACGAATAGAACATATCAGGGAAATAGAAACCAAGGGGGATTGCACCATAGTTTTACTCTTTTCAAATCACTGACAAGTAATTTCGTTGCACCAAAATCTTAACCTTACCTTCACTTTGCAAATAAAAATTGAAAAGTAAAAAGGTGGCACTATGCACTGTGTCTTAGCAACAGTTAAATTTACTTCGCAATAACAAACCATCGTCGATTGACAATCCTCCCATCTCATTCCTAATCCCGTATCCGGGTAACTGTGGGAACTCCTTCATCCGTAGAACTGAGTGACGTTAGCCACTTTTATCAAAATCACGTAACTTTTTCTGTTGTCCATGGCAAAATCATATGCAATTGATGCTTGACAAGCCTTACGGCACCTTGCAAAAATACTTGCAAAGTTGTTTGACTTTTTTATTTTAATTTTGTTATTGATGCAACAGAAATTGAAAAGTAAGTGCTTTTCACTTGTTATTTTTGCTTGTGACTTTTTACTTTGCAAGCAATTTTGGTGCAACGAAAAGTTTGTGAAAAAGGCTAGAAAAGTGAAAATACGAATACGAAAAGTAAATAGCGATGGTGCAATCCCCCCAGGTGTTGTGAATATTCTTATTAATATACTTTGATCCTAATAAGTTTTTCCATGTAAAATTGAATGATATAAAACTGCATTTTAACTCATTGTTCATGTGCCAATATGAGTTTTCATTTTTAGTATAACAGCTCTAAATAAATATTATTTACTTTTTATCTAAGTAGTAGCCAACTGCAGTCCTCAAAGGACCAACAAAATCTTCTCGGAGTAAGCGGAACTGAACATCTAAGTAAACTTCAGCCGAAGGATAATATCCCTTGACAATGTTTGGTCGTAAATAAGGCATGCGTCCATCCACAAGCTCATCAATTTGTGGAATAATTGATAAAGTTTTGAAATCATTGGGTGGTTGTTCCAAATAGAGTTTTGCATTTTTTCCTTTCAAAAAGCTATCTTTGAAGATAATTTTAGTGTTCAATTGCTCAATTCTTCTCGTTTTATAAATTGTGATGCTTTTATGAAGCTGTTGGAAGTTTCCTTTTGCAACTTCATACTCCGGGGACAGAGAGGAAATTTTTGACATGACTGTGACCATTGTAATTTCTGCCGTTTTAACTAATGGCAAAATACGATCTAAACCGGTATTAGGCATTGTCGTCCAAACAAAGGTGTAAAATGTCAAAAGGTCATTAAATGTTTCCAAAATATATGTAGCGGTCTCGGTGCTGTTGGAAATGAATAATTTGCACATTTATCTTGAAAAACTATGCACATAGGTACTGCTTATAAGCTAGTGTATAAGTGTGTATTTAAACTTGGTGTGTTTTAAAAAACACTGATGTGTATTGAAACTATTGATTTTAAAATGTATAATAAATTTTCAATCCTTCAATGACATCAGTTTCTGACGGAATTCAAAGTAGAATCGTATAAAATGGTTTAGAACATTTACCATCATGAGTTTATGGAATCATTTACATTTTTATTAAACGAATACTATTCTAGTTCAAACAAATGGTATCTAAAAGTATTTTTTTTCCTACATTGAATTCTATCGATTTCATTGAAGGAACCACATTTAACAAATATTGACAACTTGCTATGCATTGGAAGAGATATACACGTCACTGAGCTTCAATACACACCAACATATTCAAAATTTTTTTACCTCAATTCAGCCAATTCGTCAATTTCAGTAACCTTTAGTTGCATATCAAATGTAAAACTCTTCAGATGTTTCAAAAATTCGTCGCTGCAGACTTTCACTAAAAGTACGTTCCGCATTTTTGTCAGGGTTGTTTCAGCGCAAAGCTTTTGACTAATAACACGGATAAGCATTTTGACTTCTTCAGAAGTTAAGGCATTTTCAAGTAGACTGTTGGAAAATCTTTCCACATTCGAATGGAGATCCATGATTACCAAATCCGTTTCCTTTGTTAGCATTTCTGATAAGGATTTTAAGCTCAGCTTCGAACGCGAATTTCTGGCACTTGAGACAAAAAAAGACTTCATTCCCTTATTGCCAATAAGAATAAGTACTAATACTCGTTTCTTTGGGTATTTTCGTACATGTACTACCATGTACTTTCAATTTCAATATTAGTTGCTATGTTACTGTACAAGGTATGCTAATAATTGGCTCCAGAATTCACTCAAAACCACTAATGGGGGAATCCCCAATGGTCCCAGCATTCAAACTCCCCCAGTAGTGATTCTCAATGGTCCCCAGCATTGACAATCCCCCAGTAGTGATCCCCAATGATCCCCAGCATTGGCAATCTCCCATTAGTGTGTTTTGAGTGAATTTTGGAGCCGATTATTAGCATACCTTGTACAGTAACCTAGCAACTAGTATTTAAAGTACCTTGTGTACTACAATACAAGATCAGGAACAGAAACAAAAACGGTACTCCTTTTTTACCAAAAAGTACTCCTTTTTAATAAAAGTCCTTTTTTGCTTTTTTACTTTTTTACACAGCCAAATGTTATCTAATTCCACCAAAACCGTCAACTATAACATTTATTGTATTTATTTATTATTTTATTTATTTATTGTATTTTTATGCCAAAATCAAAAGTATTTCATATTAATTTTCCAAATCTTTTCAAAAAAGTACGTTACCATACGAAATTTTGTGTTTTAAAAAAGTAAAAATTACTCCTTTTTTGAAATTTTTTCTCCTACCGTATATAAAAAAGCAAAAAAAGTCCTTCTCGGTTCCATGACCAGAAAATATGGACTATAGTAGTTTAGGGTGAGCCGAACTTGGAAATTGGAAGTCCCCCATGCCATGCCATGCCTCCGAACCGGAGTGGACCTAAACCTGGAAATCAGGTAGATGGGCCTATGTTACTCAGGATTTTTTTCCTGATGTCCAGTTTGGGTATTAGGTTGAATTATTGTATTGAACGGTATTTACAATTAAAGAAAATGAATCAAGTTCAATGTAGTATTTGGGTGCTAAATTGTTCTAAATAAGTATAAGCATTTAACAGCTAAATTAAGTTGTGAAAATAACCGCACTCTAATGTCTAAAACTGAAACCTACGACTTCTTGCAACATATAGATCCTCCTACACAGAAAAAAATGTTGTACTCAACAACTTGAGTAAAACGGAATTTACTGAAGCTTTGCAATATTATATAATTACTGCACAGATTGTATAAATGAAATTTCAGATAACGTTGATAAAGTTTCAATCAATGTTGTTTATTTGGGAAATTCGCAATAGTTGCGTAATAATTTTGCGCAACTGTTGCTGAATTTTACTCCATTATATTACTATTACCACTAAGAACGGGCATGTACACACCTACTATTCTTCAATAGCAGCTAATGTTAGCTCTCCTGAAGCAAGCGCAGTTGTAGCATAGGGCGCACTGAGTCCGACAGTAATTAGTGGTACAGGCATCGATTCCTACTTAGGGTTTTTTAATTTTTTGTTTTTTTGTTTGAAAT
>JABASH010003656.1:0-15915 GCA_019776445.1 Tomocerus maximus | reverse complement strand
ATTCACCATAAAGTTGTCTTTCTCCCTTCACAATTTACTATAACGAATCTTACAACTCATCCTTTGTACCTAAGTGTCTATATACAGTCACTAAGCTAGTATTTTTATTCAATTTATATAGTTGATTAAGGTAATCAAAAAATCAGGTTTGCATACTAAATGAGACTACAATTGGCAACTTTGAAACAAGTTTTCAAATTCTTGTTTCAAGTAGTTCCATTCCAAATTGGTCAATTGACTTATCTTTAGCAAAAGTCAGTCCATGATCACATTACTAGATACTAAAATCCTATTTACTTCCCCATTTGCGACTTCTATCTGGAAAATGTGAATAAATGAAATCAATCTTTCCAAATAATTGGCCTATATGTCCATGACTTTTTGTGGACGTGAATCCTAAATTGGAAATTGATCCAGTGTATGTGGGCAGTAGCTATTGCTGATGACCCGAAAATTACATCCTCGACAAGTGTCTATAAATTGTAATTTATTTCAATTTGGAGCAAGTTCATGATTAAGTAGGCTATTAGCTATTGGATATAATACACACTGGACCAGTTAAAATGATTTTGCTTTTGTGCGACGGAAATGTGTATAGTATGTAAAGTAGGTGCCGCAACTAAGTGATTAATTAACCTATATAGTAGTAGATGTGTGAGGAAGTGTGTATATGTAATATCTTTTGGGACAGAAGATAGTATTGTAGTCTATAAGTAGACACACACGATATTGCTATTGTTGTTAGTGCTGAAAGTTAAGTTAAGCGTAAAGTATGGCGTAACTGGATAGCTGTAAGTGTTGTGAGTGTGCATACATTCTGTAATATATTTACCAACAGAATAAGATGCCGTAGTAGCAGGGAGATTGAGAGTGTAGAGGAAAAGTAGAAACTGGATAGGTTAGGTTTTACGTTACCGGTCGAAATGAAGTAAGCTGGCATAAATGTTAAGCTTAGCTTTCTAAGCTAGAGCATAGCCTCGACTTTGGACTAAACTAGACTTTGGCTTTATTCTGTAGTAGGGAGAACTGGAGTTGAGTCAGCTCAATTGTATCTGTAAATGTCAAAGGGAAATCCAGTTGAGTTCAGTGCGGAAGAGTAAGAGTAGTACGTGGTCGTAATCGTGGTCTTAGTCCTCGTAATAGGTGCACGGAATGACTGTATAGGTAGGCAGATTCGGCCTAGCATAGTAGTAAGTAGTGAGCAAGGAGAAGGAAGTTATCCAGAGTTCCAGAGTACTTACTTAGGACAGGAGGCGGAATTCGGTGCGATGTGCAGAAACCAAAGTAGAGTAACTTGACGCAGTTACATTGAATAGAAGACACAATGCATATATTATATGATTACATATAGTAGATTGCATATATAGAAAAGGTATGTCTACACTGTCTCTCTATGTACACAGAATACAGAACACGAACACACAATCAACGAAGCCAGAAGGAGAAGGAAAGTGAGAAAGCGGACGGGATTCGCATTACACAAGCTAGAATAGGAGCCAAACCAAATAAACCAACCAAACCCGAGCAACTGACGTTCCATTCAGGGGCAACATGAATTTCCGAATGAATTCGCCGAGGATTTCCCCGAACGTGGACTTGGATGTAAATAAAATGAAGATGAGGGAAGGATTCTGCTCGCATCGTCTTTCCTAAGGAAATTCTCATTACCACTGCAAATACTCTCCTTCTTCCCATTCTACTCTGTTTTGCATTATTATTCTATTTTACATCATTCATGCGATATTGATGTGATGACACCCACTTGCTATAGGCAGACACACCAGAATACAAGAGTCTTCTCCATTCAGAATTATCCGACATATATCTATTACTCTATTACAATATTTCGCTTAATCCTTCGGTTTTTGTCCATTCTAGGCACAATATACGACTCTTGAGCATTGAAAACCACTATATGTCAGATATAGTATCTTTGTCGTGAGAACTAGTGTCGCTGCGCCATAAATAGTCTAGTTACTAGTTACAGAGACTACTCAGGAGTTGATAAGAAATGGAAGAGAAAGAATTTCCTCTGAGAAAAATATGGTGAATACATTGAATACAACTTGGATTTAAAGTTCTAGGAAGACGAGAAAATAGTAACGAGGTGGATTTGCGAGGATTGCCTTTACTTTTACTTCCCTCGTCTATCTGGCCGAGCTCGGCCTGAAGCTTTGGAGATTTTACAGATTTTCTATGTATTCCCATTCCTAGTTTGCTGGGATTAAATTTTTTCCGTCTTCCTTCTCCTATTGAGCATATTGTGTGAAAGAGAAGACGAGTACCGAGGTTACTTTTACCTTCCTTCATAATGTCATGTCGTTTTGGTGTACCATTCCCAAAGGATATTTCATGCTTGGTTACTTACTCATAAAATATTAACAGTTTATATCTAGCTTTGCACAATTTCTTCCTGCCCACATCCTACTGATATTATTGTGCTCTTCCCTAATCGCTACCTCTCCAGTAAAACCAATGAAAACTAACAAACATCTTTAATGTCTATGATCTTGGGTGATGGAAGAATCCTACGTGACATTAATATTAATAGATCATATCCTGGCCCAGTCACCTTCTACTACACCGACAGTCACATATTTTACACACCAGATCCTCCGGAGTTCGCCAAACTATTAAATACATGAACACTACCTGACTTGTTTCGAAATGGAAAACTACATCAAACATACCAATTCCTAGAATGGCCAAAAATGTTACATAAATGTAGAATGCATGTTTCAGATTTTGCAGGCTAATGCACAAGTACCTACTTATATGTTGCATAATAGATCATAGGAAATAACATCTTAGTCCTCATTTCTGACTATTAATTGTAATGAGGCTTTATTCATTCCTGAATCCTGATGTAACCCTCTTGGCTATGTAAACGTAACTTCTTATCTAAGTAGCATAATAATATTAATAATGAATGAGAATGAGACTTCGTTTACATTTACCTACTTTCACCGAAGCGCCAGAGGGAAGGCAAAACTAAAATTAGCTATAATGTCCAACCAAAATGTGCTAGAGCATTAATATTGTCATGTACCATTAAAAGATGTACCCGTCATTTTTCAATACACCCACTCAAATAATGTAATACAATAATCTAGTGCAATTCTATAGCTTTCTTGCAATATGCTACGAATTTCCAATGAAAATTGAACAATCGACTGACGAAAAGGTAATACTGTACCGGGTATCAAGAAAGTGTTTGATTTATTCTATTTTGTCTCTGTATAATATCAGTATCCCCAGTTGGTGAGTCAGATATCTCGGTTGTACAGTTTTGTGAAGAAGGTCTGGAAATTAATAGATTAATAGGACCTATTACTTATATTATTGAAATGTGTAGGAGAGATTCTTGTGAAAACTATATTGTACCTCTGAATATTGAAAATACATTGACATTTATCACATTGAAACCGATGTTCGCAACAAATCTCAGGAAATGGTTCGGTCTTTGAATTATGTGTAGGAGTAGAGCCAAAACTGGAGTTCAGTCGACGTTTTCGTTTCTTTGAAGGAGATTCTGATGATACTTGAGTCTCCAAATAGAGCTGTACAGAATCTAAAAAGCAATGTACAGATTTAAAGGGTAAATATATCCTTTATGCTATAGAAATGGGTACGTCAGCAGTCAGCCCAAGTTCATTACTTGAATATTGTACATGCATAGTGGTTAAAAATAAAACAGATACCTGCAGCGCTCACAAAATCTTCCTCCTGTAAAACAGCAACCAATTTCTCAAAAGTTGCATCCACTCCATTCTGAGAGATGTACCGAGTTAGCATATTGAGTAGTCGGAGTTTGCAACTTTCGTCTTTTTCATAAGCGTGTAGATCTTTTTGAACTTCCAGGGCATAAGCCAACTCCTTCCATTTAAGTACAAGAATTGGACATTTTGTCAGAACTTTGGCTAACTCATATTCATGGCCTTGAACTGCGAAATCATAAATGAAGTTAAATATGTAAAAGTAACGACTTTCCCCAAAATTAGCCTCACAACTCCTGTAACAGGAGAAAGAAACTTTAGCAATTAGTCTGTGCTTTACCCAGCACAATAAATAATGAAATTGTACTTTGTTAGGGAATTACTTATAATCTATGTCGCTTGCAACCAGTAATGTAAACAGATGAAACAAAATGATTTACGTGGTAGGTTGATGTATTTGATGTCCATTCTGTGAACTTTAGGTGACAACACCACAGGACAAGCAAATATTGAAATGAAATCAATGCGGAAATGGATTAATGATCCCTTTTATTTGTACAGACCAAAAAATTTGCATTAATTTCCTTTGTCGCCAATAAGTGTGTACTTTGAGAGCGATTTGTTTCCGTTTCTGTGTAAAATCATTGATGGTATGTTGAGTAATTGGAGTAAACATTTGGGCTGTAGTTTATATATACTATACGAAGAATGACGATAGTAAATTAACTGATAAAAATTTTTCATTCTCGTTTTCATCTCTCCTTATCCACTCGACACAACTCGCATGCTAAGATAAAATTTAACAGTATTCTCTGTAGTTACCCCATAGCACTTCTACTAAATTATATGATAAAATATAAAGCTTTTGGAAAAACGAGTGTGATATAGTGATTAGGATAACAGTAACGTGTCAAGTTTTGGACAATAAATGATCGTCCATCCGCAAATCGCAACCTTTGAAAGGTTGATAAGCAAATACAATAATATCTCCTTGCGTACTATTCGTTGAAATCTAAATCGCAAAAGCTAACAAACTGCAGGATAAATGATAACATAAAATAATTATATTTGTATGTGAGGGCAGTGGGCATGCATAAAGTGGTTTACGTATTCCTTAATGCATTATTGGCTTTAATATGTAGGTATACTATGCATTATATATTACATTAACAACGACATAGTATTGTATTTAGCCAGACTTCATTCGTTTTAAGTTAAATCTACAGATCTGCACGTAAATATTGTTTGAGTGCTAGAAAATGGAAACGAATTCTCGTTCTTATTTAGTAGTAGCACTTGAAGAAGTCAAAAACGATCTGTTGCAGTACGTCGAGTTTAAATATATCTGTCCATTTTTCGTTGCAAATGACTTCTATACAAAAGCCGAGGTGAAAGATCTTCTCAAATGTGACAGAAATAAACAAATAGAGATTTTCCTCAATAAATTCACAGAAGAGTTAGAAAAAACGTAAGCCGATAAGTAACTTGCGATTATTTCAAGAAAATAATTTTAATATTAGTCTATATCATTATTCATAGCTGAGTTCTCAGTTTTTTCCTCCAAAAAACTCAAATTTTTATTGCCTTTCAGAAAAGACGCGAAATTGCTGCTGTGTTTGATAGACTCTTTATCAAAAAACTACGATTCTTTAGCAATGAAATTACGTAACTCTGCAGAACGACACTGCAGTACTCTATTAGGTAAATTTATTTTTAAAATTGTCTCTCCAGTATTCATAAGCAAGAATTTTAATATTGTGCGAAAACATAATATTGTTTTCCATCTTTACTTGTTTCATGCCATAAACATACGTTTTTCAATATAGCATTGTTTAACTTTTGTAATTACAGCGGAGTCTCAGAGCAAAGACACGCAGTTCCGAACTCTTGACGATAATCTAGTAAAACTTTTGTTTGAATTAGAAATGGACAAATATCTGCCAGTTTTTCAAGGTGAACTTAAATCTCTGCATCGTTCAGTTCTGTTGAACAATAAAAGATAACCCGTCCTCTATAGTAGAGTGCTGTCTATTATCCTTGTTCCATATATATCAATGGCTTTACTATACATCGAACTCAATATATCCTCTCTTACCCTTACAGCTCAGGAAATCGATTATCAGACTCTACTCTATTGTAGTAAAGAGGATATAAAAGAACTCATCCCAAAACTAGGGCCGAGAATAAAACTGTGGGAGAAATTGGAAGAGATTCGCAAAGAAAGCCAAATCAGGTACCATAATTTTGTGATTGTCAGAGAAGCAATTTGAGTGACCATAAAGATGAACTGGTATAAATAGAAAATTGCAGTTTATGCTCCCTAATGAAATGAAGAAGCCATTTGTACCCATCTATAATTAAATTATTCTATTTTGTCTAGACGAAAAGCTAGAGCAGGCTCTAAACGGAATCGACCACACAGCCAGACTATGTAAATTCACTTGGAGCTCTACCACCGAAACATAATGACATTAAGTTAACGTTAGCTTAGTAATAACAGTCTCTTTCGCTTATAAATTTTGTCAGTAAAATGCGTACACTATTCTGCTTTGTACATCTAAACACTAATTTCTACTGGCATCACCAGCTAGGAACATAAAATTGCATCATCGAAATATATTGAGTATATCGACAACCAAAGTAGCTGTTTCTTTCAATCAAGTAACAAATTGAAAATTAAATGAAACACTTGACAATAGTATCGCTCTCGCTCGAAAATTAATTGTGTTATTATTAATTAAATCTGATAGATAAGTGAATTAGCTTTACAAATACCAGCCATCTATTTCAAAGGCAGTGTCAACAGGGTCTCAGTGAACGCATTGTATTGGTATTGTCGGTATTATTATTGTTGTACACGACTAAAAATTCAAAAATGGCAATCGTACACTACATTTTTTTCATTATATCTGTAATGCGTAGTCTACTTACTATTTTATTGTTGACCCATTTAACAACAGGAGGTAGCTACTACAAGCAATTGATATATGAAATACTTGGAAAAAATGTTTCGACATCTGTGATATACTGATCAAGAAAATAATAGCAATGAAAATAATAAATTATGTAGTGAAATGCTAGCTACTAATATGCAATACACAACTTAATATCTGTTGAATTGAAAATATCGTTTATTTTTTGAATAAATTTCAGTTTTCTTGATTGTACATAGTTCATGGCAAGTGGCCATGGTGGGCCTAAATTTTGTAAATTACATATACACAACTTCGTTCATGAGATTGAGTTCGATTTTGTTTGCTACCATTATGAACAAAAACTGATGTTTTATACAACAGTTTTTGGCCTTTTTGCAACCCACTCTTTAATCTTCGGGACATTAAAAACAGTATCCTTTTGCTTCCTCAGTGCTGGAAAAGCGTCCAAAATTTGAGAACCATGACTGTCGGTCCAAATTTCAAGAAAATTAGCTAAAGAATCAAAAAGTATAGTCCACATTAATTTGGTCCTGTGTTTTCATTAATCTTTTACTGTATTAAACAAAAGATTGTCATACCCAAGAACATATCCGCCCATGTCAGTTTATTTCCTACTGCAAAGCCACTCCCTTCTCCATTTTGCTCGACAAGTTCATTCATTTTTGATAAATAAAGAGGAAAATCTTTTTCAAGCAAAGTTTTCTCGTGTTTGGCCTTTTCTTCTGCGTTTGGAGCCCGAAGCCAAAATCTCCATACTGAAACAATGACACCATAAATCTTAAATCTGTCCAAAATATCCAATTTCCATATCAAACTTAATTCAGGTATGATGAATAATATATACTTATTCTCAGATCTTGAAGAGCATCTACGAGTTCGTCGCAACGAGCATTTTGCCAATCTGTATCAGCAAGTTGATTGAAACGTTTTGCCAAAAATCTTCCAATTGCCCCTGCTTGGGTCAATTCTTTACCGTCGACATTAAGTACTGGGACCCTACCCCATCCGGTTTCTAAATTGGCAATAATAATTTATTCATATTTTGGTTATTAACAATATGAATTTTTCATTAATCTGGTTCCGACTTCGGATATTGGGCATTTTTAACATTTTCATATCATTGTAGCACAGAAGAAAATAATTTATCTTACTTGGCTTGAATTGTTCATCCCAAAGAGGCCTGGGAATCCTGTCGTCCTCAAAAGGCACTCCGGCTAAAATCAACTGCCATCTAATCGGCTCCCCCAATGCTTTTCAGTCAAATTCATTAATCCTCCGCCGACAATGGAATCGCAGAAAAAATTTACCCATTATTAGAGATTTGCTCATGCATATTACATAGTATAAGACAAAACGGTCTCAGTCTCAACAACTTTTCCCAATTTGTAGGTAAAAAGTCTTCGAATTCTACTATGTATGCAACATCTCTATTCTCTATGCAACATTCCATATTTTAACCTAGATGCTTGACAAAAAAAACCTAAACAATAAAAAATATCAATCAATTCTAAATCGTCAGGTACTTTAAATGTTTTGTGGGTATATCTCTGTTAAAGATCCGTCATGTTTTATACCCTAAATGTTTGCATATTGAATTTCGAAAGTAAAAAATGTGTAAATTAATTCAAGAGTGTCCATTCTATTGCCGGCGGAGGTTTCCATGTGTGGTACCTTTCAGGTCGAAATAAGTCAATTTGTAGCGAGGCTGAAAATGAGAAAATCATCAAAAATTAGATTAAAAACTTGAATGTTAGATAAGAAAATTAGAAAACTTACTTCGGCCATTTTGTAAGCACTTAAGGATATTTTCTGTGTATGGTGATTAAATATTGGGCAATTAATGAAAGCAGACGGAAAAGATAAACCTCTTGTATTGCGTAAGGCAGATAGTATTACTCTGATGTTTGCCATGATGTTGTGTATTAGTATAGTAATTTATGCACTTGAAAATTGCAAATTAATCGTATACGTAAATAATATGTAGTTATGAAGTATAAACTATTGTAGAGGGATAGTTAAGCTTAAAAACAAAATAAATTATAAGCAATCTGTTTATAGTGGTGGTGCTGACTTGAATGAACTCCAAGCTTAGATATAATTTCTGCCACTGAGGTTTGCTTATGAAGTGGTATATTATAAATATATTGCAGTAAACATATTTTTATAGCTAATGTTTGTCAACTGTTTATAGTATAGTTAAATGCTTTTGATAGTGAGCGATAAGATTTATTTCGACAAATGTGTCTAAGCTCTTTGACTACTCAAATACATATGTAGGCGCTTCATTTTATCCATGATTTACAGAACTGAAATATCGCTGTATAGAATGCTGTGAAGGAAAGATGAGGCTTACCTTCGCTTTAAAATACTTGTTGATGCATACATCTACATCTATACTGGACTAATAATATTTGTAAACCTATTTTAACTTTGCATTTCTCAATCTCAATTTATCTAAATATTTCTGAAGAATAGCCACTACCTGTGTGCCGTCCTTCGATATGTCTCATGAGAAATCTAGCTATAGCAATTAGAATCAGCATATTTTCACTATTTATTGTAACACTAAAATAAGAATATTTTATTGTTTTGTGTACACGAATGATTATGTTTATCGAGTCATTATGCTAAAGTTTTTGGACGGCTAGCCACCCATTTGGCAATCTGTGGAAGGGCAAATATGTTCTCCTTGTGAGTCTTAATTTTGGGAAACCTCTCATAAATAGTAGGGTCAACTGTGTCACTCCATATTTCGACATAACTTGCAGTCCAGAGGTCAGCTAATGTGACAGTTTGACCGATGAGGAATTTGCTGCCTTTGTTTTCTTCAATACGGCTACTAAACTTTGTGAGGCATCTGTCAATTAATCCCATGATTACCTTCTTGGCTTCTGATTTTTGGGTTTCGTCCTTCATCCACATATAAGGTCTCCACACTGCGCGTTAAAGCATTATTAACAATTTAATACACATTATTTCCCCTCTTGTGCAAAAATTAATTAGCATGTATTTTGAAACGAAATAGAGTTATTTTGGCCATGAACAGATGCACTTCGTTATTTTTTTTTACAGAAACTGAATGAACATTAAGCTTTAATACCATAAATTGTGTCAAAACTAATGCCAGATATCAACATACACAATTAGACTAAAGAATTGAATGGAAAATTTATTCTTACAACTGGAGATATCGCCAATGGAGTCAATAATTTCGTCTCCCCAAGCAAGTTCCAATGGATCGGAACTAGCTAATCTAAACTTGTGAGCCAAGTAGCGCCCAATGGCCCCAGATTGACATATTTCAGCCTTTCCGTCAATTTTCAGTATAGGAAGCTTACCATAGCCATAAGCTGCAATAATTACAATTTTATTCATTGCACAAATTGGATAAAATATTTAGTTAATGTATTTTGAGTAACATTCTACTCATTACTGTACAAACTGCTTTCTAGTCTACTAAATACAGATGTAACAATATTTAACTTACTTGACTTAAGATCTGGATTGGTTCGCCATTCTTCGAATGTCAATCGATGATCTTCGTAGGGAACTTCGGCCAAAGCAAATAAAAACCTAATTGGTTCTGCCATGGCCCTGACATTAAAATACGTTAATTTGTATTCAGGCATGTTTTCTTTTCTGATAACTTCAAAACTTTTATGAGATTATAGTGGTCTTCACCGTCAAGACCCACAGCAAACTAAATATGATCTAAACAGTTCACTATACAGATTTGTAGCACCCAGTAAAAGTGTATAATCAAGTTCATGGTAAATAGTTTAGATTTTCAAGAGCTCATGTAATTCGTTTGATATGTTATATAATATGTTGGTCATCATATGAAATGGTTACTTGGTAAGCACACATTGTCCGCCAATAATGTCTCGTAATATTATCGCAAAAAAACACCACTCAGAACAAAATTCATGTATTTCATTGGCATATATATTAATACTTACATTGGTGAGGTACACCTATTAGGATGATGCTCAATAGTAATAGACTAGGGGAGATGATACAATATACAATTATGCAACTGAAGTCAAAGCAGCAAGGTGGAATTTTGTTTGTTTGAGTTGTATAAATGCCCATTTGCACCAAACTGGGCTTGTCATCGTCATTATCTATTGTGTAATAACATATTGGATAATTTCTTAACACGGTATACTTTTCTAGGCTCTTTGTGTGATAATAGTGATAATACATATATTCCAATTCAGTTAATGTGTCTCTGTCACGAAAAATGAAAGTGGGCTTCCGAACAAAGTCTGAAGCACGGTCTGAAGTCTTTAATTGATTATAACCACATGATATGAGATGAAAGTGTGCACAACAAAAAATGTATTTGTTTGTGTGCTTGTGTAACTATTATATGCATGATACCGTAGGTAATATATTCAATCCTACATATTTCAAGAGAAATTACTATACAGGTCCAATAAAATTATTTAGTGTCATTAATATATCCATCCACAGTATTAGTATAGTATGGGCCATTTACTATGCATATAAAAATGAAGGTAAGTATGTCCACGATGAACATATTTATACAAAAAGCTTTACTTTGCACCAATCACATGCATCACTAATAATAATTACGGGTTGAAAAAAGATTCCAATGCACTTTGGTCCTCATGATACTGTCGTAAATGAATTATCGTAACTTTATAAGTTTGTTATTTCCTAAAGGTAAATATTTACGAATGAAAATTGGTTCATATGTCAAGGCCTCTGAGACGATGTGCTATCGCGGTGACAGCCCGGTCTATGAGGCGGGCCATGTCAGAGCCAATAGGATTTGAGGGGTACGGCATGTTAGTCTCTGAGAGGACTGATATTATTCAATGATGCGTACTTTGTAGCTAACAATTTCTAAAATCAATTATAAAGCTAAAATGCTGAATTTATTGCTAGACGGAAATAAAAAAGATACAGTGCAAACCATTAGAAACAAGTAGGTAATTTAGCATTATCACTAAACGTAGTAGAAAGTCGAGTCAGAATAGATATTGACAGTAATAGAGCAGAATATCACTAACCTTCGTCGTGTTCTTTTCTCAGTCCTAAGCTTGTGAATTGATGAGGTAAATGCATTGTGTAAGGAAAACCAAAATAACATACAGACAATAGTAGACACGCCTAGTATCCTACCAAGTAGTAGAAGTTGTTAGGCATGGCATAAGATGCTATTTTTTACAGAATTGAATTGCCCCTCTTGGCTATCCATTCCTTAATTTGTGGGATACCAAATACGTTATCCTTCAATTCTTTCAAAGATGGGTATGTTCCATAGAGGTTGTCAATCAGAGTGTCATTAAAAATATCTATGTAATTCACAAGTACGAGATCTGCCCAAGATAGCTTCCCTCCTGCAATGAATCCAGTTCCATTTTCAGTGACCATGTCGTTGATTCTCTTTAAAAACTGACGAATAAAGCCCTCGTTGAGAAGTATTTTTTTCTCAGCTTTTTTCACATCATCTTGCTCCAATGCAAATGGTCTCCAGGCTAATAGTCAATCCATTTTTGAATCGAATGTATGCATTTAGTTTACATATGATCTACACTCTATACGTCTATACTCTAAATAAAAATTAATACTTTATCTGATCATAATTACATATACATAAATAATATTAGCAATTTAGTTTTCTTTAGGTATTGAATTATACGATTATATAATGTTGATTTACCATTTGTGATATCCTGGATAGCTTCTACAACTTCGTCTGCCCTGGCAGCTTCAAAGTCGTCTGTGGGAATCAAGTTAAATTGTTTGGCAAGATATCTTTCGATTGCTACTGCTTGTGTTAACTCTTTTCCATCCACGATAAGTACCGGAACTCTGCCCCATCCTATTTCTACACAAATGAGTAAGGGATCATATACCTATAGTACTTATGAATAGAAGATTCGTTCAAATAATCTCTTAAATATTCCTGTTCAGTAAAACAGCATAGTATTTGTTCTTGCACCTTCTGAACTTGGCGAATTGTATACTATGCAGATGCAGGTGAGTATCATTTGATTAAATAGGAATTACTGTAGGAAATTGCATAATGAGAAATCTAATAGAACTTATTATAGTTCTTCAATGGACTGAGTATAAATATGAGGTTGCAAGTAATAATTCTGCACACATACCAGACTTCACTTTATTCCAGTCTTCAAATTGGATACGTTCATCTTCGAACGGGACACCAGCCACTAGAAAGAGCCATCGAATAGGTTCACCAAGCGCCCGGATGTCAAAATAAATTAGTTTATATTCGGGCATACTTAAAAACACGAGAAATATTTCTATCCAACCGAGCAGAAGTTTGTAGCTCCACCACAATGATCGAACTGACTTTTGTAACTACTGTACTGTAATAATTTTTTCTGTACCAACGCTAAAACATCGTTACATACACTATTCTTTTCACTTTTTTACGCTTCAACTCAAGCTTGAATGTGACTTCAGATTTGTTTCTCAGGTATTCTTTTCCAATAAAATGCAAGATAATACTGTCCTTGAGTCGGTGGATATGAGAAAGACGAGTGAATGCAATGTGAAGTGAAGCAGAGATCCGCAGAAATAATTGGTGCCCTACCTTCATATAAATGAAGCAACTGCCAACCTTCTACACTGACATGCCAAGTCGAAACTTAAAATAGACTATCTACTACGATAATTAGTAGGAAATAATTTGTAGATAAATATTGACAATTCTCTATAATGAGGGAAAAATTCTACGGACTTTTCCAATCACCTACTGTAGATTTCGATTTCCCAGGTAAATGGTATCTTAGTTTGATTCAAGTTGCATGTACCTTCTTGTATTTACGGACTCACGGTAAAATGCCCCAATCGTTCTTATACTCGAACTCTAAATTATGTTATTCCTTTTACACTATAGTTTACAACAAGAGATATATTTTGAAATGAAACTAGTAAAACATTTCCAAAAACATTTTTCGTTGGTCGATAACTTTATTGTAACCTTTATTGCAACAATTGAGACAGGTTATCTAAGTGTCGGAAGGAAATTTTGCAATAATATTCAAGCTAACAATATTGGCACAATCCTTTTCAATTTTGCTACTGCTGTTTAAGTAGAGTGCTTTCAATTTATCAAATAACTCCCGAGATTCTACAGAGCTATCTGGAGCAACATCAAAACTTTCTCCGAATAGAGTATTGAGATTCCAATCCCGTCGAGCATTAGGTCTACAACCTTTTATTTCCAACCGAAATCCAGTTGGTGCCCGGGAATTTCTATCAAGCTCTTCTTCCAATCTTTCCATGATTTCTTCGCAAAGGAGATAAAGATGTTTCAGTATGTCTCCCTGAGTTTCGATTCTACGTTTCCCTGTAAAAAAAAGAAAATACCATACCATATAATTATATACCTAGTAGGCTTCAATGATAGACTCTTTTAAAAACGAAATATTTGGGTTCAGTACATCAGATGAAAAATAATTTCAACTAACCAACCTTTGAAAGATTTCCCACATGTTATTTCCTTGGACATGACCTTCTCCTCTACAGGAAAACAATCGATTCCTTGTGCTAACGAATGAAAATACGGGCCTTGTGCTCCTATTTCGCGTATATTCATTAATTGTTGAAGAGGGATGAGTGATAAATCGTACATTGTCCTGATCTTAAATGCATTCATGATGATATTGCCCTTGCCTCCTCCCAAACCAGGGATGCTGGGTATGGATATATATTTAGAAGCCCTTGTAATTCCATGTAAAGGCATTATCGTGATTCCAGCCGGTTTGTTCATTCCACAGGACAATTTAGCAGTCAATTTATTATGTCCAATTCCGGCAGAACATTCGTACCCTGTTTCTTGGCGGAGACTTTTTATTAGTTGATTGGCAATTACCGCCCCGTGAATTAGCCCAGCTTCGGACATATGGTCTGGTCTTGTAGATTTAGCTAGGACTTGATGAACCCTGTAGCTAAATTTTTCTTGGGATTTTGGAAGACGGTAATGATGATGATTTAAAAAAGTACGGTCAGGCAATTCTCGTATATCTTGATAACTTGGAACACGCTGACCCATTTTCAATCTATGAGCAATTTCTTTAGTGACATCGATGAAGAATTCGTCTTTTGAATCGTATCGTAAAATAACATCGTGAAGACCTTGACAAAATTCCTTTACTACTTTGTAAATCTTGTAACTGGCTAGACGGGGTTCTTTAGTGTCCGGTTTTCCAAAGCGATTGGGAATTGTTATAACTTGGAGATCTTTACACATTTGTCGAGCTTGGTTCAAGCTCATTTGGCCACGTCTAACGCCAAGTTTTTTGGCAGCATAATTAACCGAAGTCATCCTTGAAATCAAAACCAACCACAACAAACAGGAGTTTATATAAAATGTAACTGAAACAGATTCGTGGGTTAAAAATAATAGGATATTAATTCCACATTTTCCTTACATTCCACTCTCGTTGGCAGTTACAGTTGGAAGTCCTATGGTTTTTGGTCGTAAATTCTTTTGCCATAGCTGGACCTCAAAACAATCCACGTCCACTAAGAGGACAACAGTAGGAGTGGTATTCGTATCAAAAGGCATTTTCCTTGTAAATCTGTCGAAATGTATGAAAAAAGTATTAAAATTGGATTGCTTATGGAAAATGGGATACCACTTAATTGTCTTTCTAGCACTTAAAACCGGCAACCTGGGATGTCAATATGTCATACACATTTACAACGGACTAATATGCAATTTTGGAATGTTTTAATTGTTCTACAATTGGGAATCTTGAACAATGAATTTTATAATTACATTTATCCTAACTCACGGAATATAAATAATAGAGATAAATATATTTTCTGACCAATTTAATTATGCAAGCCTGACAGCCATTAAATAAGGATCAAAATGTATGAAATTTTTACCTGTCTCATTCCTTAACACGATTTTTGTAGCTTAGTATATATCTGTTTATAAAAATCCAAAAACACGACAGTAAATAAAAACATGTGAGAAGAAATTCCAAACTTCGTGTACGCCGCTTCGGATTAGAAGTAATCTCATATCTGAGTTGGGTTTGGGTTTAGTTGGCACTTGGCAAGTTTGGCACTATTGTAGAGAGGTCCCAAGAATTCCATGATTCATGATGCCCATGAAGAAAGATATTGTAGTTTGTATGTTTGCAATATTATTCCAAATCAAAACAATGATATTTAAATTACATCGGCACAATGCACAATCCAGGAAATTCTAAAGGGTTATACGAGCATTTTATTTCATATAAGATTAA
>JABASH010003655.1:0-15915 GCA_019776445.1 Tomocerus maximus | reverse complement strand
ACTCAGAAAAAAATAATTAGCAATATTTTATTTAAAATTTGAAGTGGAAATTCAAAATTGGTAGAAACCAGATATACTTACTAGAATGGGTATACAGATACGTAGTTAGTATATATAAATTCAGGCATAAACTTACTATAAAAGATGACATTAAACAACTGATATTAGTCGAAAACATGTTTATTAAGATTAAAGTCAACATAAATGAGACATAAATAATACGTTACAACGTATTATTTTCACATTTTCACAAAGGTACTACAGAATTATATAGAGCACAAAGTGCATGTCAATTAATCAATGCCTATTTACGGTTTAAAATTTGTCAGCAACAGTTTCCGTGTGTCATCAGAATGTTTTATTCTTTGCATTATCAATATAATTATATCTGTAAATATATATGAGTGAATGTACTTTTTTAAAAGATATTCCAGAGGAGGCAGTAACGCTTGAGTTTCTAAGTCTTGGCTTCTGGTATATTCGTCATATTCTTGTCCAGCAGTTTAACCTTTCATTTAACAAGTGTGACAATAGGTTTATGTTGTTGACAAAAAGGTGTTGTAATTAAAACAGTGTTGACAATTCGGGGTTGACAATTCGGTTGTAGTCGTTTGTTCGAAAGTCGTTTGTTCGAATGCTGTTTTTAGGGCAAAATTAGATAGACTGCATTTTGATAGAACACAAAAAGAAATGTTCGAATACGGAATGCATATTGGTAGAATGGTAAAGCAAAATGTTCGAATACCGAATACAAAATAGTAAAATAGAAATTATCAAGCCTTTGTTAATGTTTTATGTTTCTGAGTATATTCAGGTCAATATATCCACCGCAGTAGCTGCGATACTGTGATAGCATAAGTGATTCTGTTACAATGGAAGTTTTAGACATAAGATCTGTCGAACAAATGTCATTCGACCATTTTGCATTCGGTATTCGAACAAATTGTTTTTGCATTCTATCAAACATTCGAACAAACGACTTTCGAAGAATGTGCAGCACACCGACAATTGGGGTCATTCCCGTATACTGACTGTAAATGTATAAGCATTCTGAATGTACATACTGACTGCAACATATGAAATAATAAATTTAAGTAGTAAACCGTAAGGAAATTAAAGTTGAAATTAACCACAATAATACCGTACTTTAAATTTAAATACATACATACTTTACAATATGGTTAAGACATTCACGAGTAATGCGTGGAGGCGCGCTGATTAATCATGTGCACATTTAATTGGCTTCTAAATAAGTCTTCAGCTAAACGACATCATCGGCAACATTGTAACTGACCACAACTATCGAGTGTAAAAACACCACCTTTTCCGTTCAGCCTCATTTACGCTTTATGGTTGGCAAAGAGCATAAGGCTGCCTGGACGATGAGGTTTCTTAGCAAAGAGTACATAATAATAATAATATAAATACAGGTCTAATGTTAATAAAGAACTTCTTCCCCTTAGTAAAAATTGACACAGTCTAGTCCACAAGGCAAGATATTGAAAAAACTCATATAAATCCATTTGGGTAAAACCGATTTCAAAGTGTAGTACCTCGTATAAAAGTGCACAAAATTCTGCAGTGATAATCGGGGCCATATTTTTTAAAAAAAATTTCACGACAGAAAAGGAGACGAGTTTGTCAAATCCCCATGCAATTCCTCTACTCCAATAACAATTTAGATTTGAAAACTGTTGGGCCTTTTGGGAGAAAACGGCCCCGATATCCACTCAGAAAATATCTGGTTCATGTTATAAAAAAATGACAAATTTTTATTCCCCATGGGGGTGTTTTATTAATGTTCTGCGCATCGACCAGGTTGCCTTAACTTAGGTACCCTTTTCGGCTGCATTGCGTCGTGACAAATGACGTGTTTAAATTCTGATTCCCCGAACTATGTAATAATAATTTAATTTCCTCAAAGTAGTATAACTTTAAGGAAATGGCAGATTATTCCAACAATTTATTGTATAATATTTTGTGGATGTTAACATACCATTTGTTCCTTATTTATATTATGTAATATGTTAATTAACAACATTCATAACATACGTATTCATTACAATTTTCCTTTTTTCGTTAGAGAATCGGATTTAGTGACTATATTACGTAATTGCATGCTTTAGTTGCATGTGACGTATGAGTGTTCAGTTCAGCTTATCGTCTATTATTAACCCAAGTAACTTTTAACTCTTTTACAGGTGTAACTGTGTAATTGTCAATTCATTATACAGGGTGGTCAAAAACAAACAGCTCACACTGTGACCATTAATAACTTCCAAACGGTCAAAGATATCCAAACAAAGTATATACCAGTCAAAAGACCATGCAATTACTTAAAAATACACTGAGAATTATTATTAACAAAAAACGATAGGTGGGTAAAAAGTTGTGCGGGCAAAAACAGGTGAAAAATTCTTCGGGTGAACGACAAAATTACACTTTGACCATTAATAACTTCCAGACGGTCAAAGATATCCAAAAAAGGTATACCAGTCGAAAGACCATGAGATTACTTACAAATGGACCAAGAATAATTATTAACTAAAAACTAAAAGTGGGTAAACAGTTGCGTGGGCGAAAAAAGGCGAAAATTTTCTCAGGTTAATGTCTAAGTGACATTTATCTTCAATAAATTTTAAATTGTTTACTTTATGTCAACGAGCCTAACTGCAACAGAAAGAGCATGCGATTTTGAGTAAAACACATATTTTATTAAATGGAAGCTTTAGTGCAGTGCTTTCTGGAAGATGGTCTACAAACTTGGGTAACACAAGTAATCGAACTATCTGTAGCAGTCAACATCTTAGCCCAAGATAAGGCTTTTTAGTGCTACTCTTCTTAGTTAGAAAACTTTCAGTGACTTCAACTTCAACTTCACATCTGCATTACTCCACTTCATACGTTAGATAAATTCTAGAAACTTGTGTCTAAAGCCCCCTATAAATTTTCAAGACATATACTAAGTATCTAGGCTCTTGTCAGTAGTGGCATTGCACTTTGCGGCAGGAAATATTCCATGTATTGTTATGTACAAAAAGTATTCAATAAATTCTTGGCCATGAAGATAAATCAATTTCAAAGTCAAGTCCCCCAACAAGAAAATGTAAACTTCAATGTATGTCGAGATTTCTACCGACTTTATTTGATTTTCTTTAACCAATCCTAGAAGACACGTGCGACAGCAATTAAACTCATAAATTCAATTGATTAATCAATATTGCCGATACTTTCCCTTTATATCCACTCAACTCAACATAAATGCCCAATACATAATATTCTAATTTCCAATTTTACATTCGAATATCTTACGATATTAATATCGTATAGCATTAGTAGAGTCACATTGCCGCTCAAGCCGCGAGGGCTTACTTGCCGCGACTCCCGCAACAACTTTACTGAATGTACAGACTTACACAAAGGGACTTGGTAAGGGTTACTGAACCACTATGTGGTACAGGTACAGCCCTACACGGTCCGTATTCTACCTGTGTTTTAGTGGGTTAGGTTATGTAAGCTGACCGCATATCATAGTGACAGTCATCACTACCAAACCGTATCCCTCCGTGTGTATGTGCTCCTCGGTGCAGTGTATCGTTAAACTCATATAGTGGATATCAAACTCAAAAGTGCACTCTGCAAAGAGGGCATGGGTAGATAGTCGTAGTCTAAAGATAGGCAAATAAATGCTAATTACGAAAATACGGCAAAGACAGTTTCTCCCAGCTCCAGACTAGCTACCACACAGACCCTCAGGCGCTCTTAGGATTCGAACCCAAGATTCAGTTTTGACTAACAGGCTTTGACACCAGTGTATGAATTTCAGAGACCAAGATGAAAAATAAAGTTCGACATCATATTCCATTGCAACATATCTTAATGGAAGGAGGTTGGGAATATTCTTTCCGATTTTTGATGCCCCGCCCACTTTTCTCAGGACACGCCCCTCAATCTTCAAAACATAAAGTCTAATTCATTCGGAAACCACCAAACCGATTTTGAATGAAGTTTCTTTTAAATTCCATGCGACAATATTCTCTAGCGTGATTTTTAAAATTTTCTCAAAATTTGAACTTCTTAATTTTATTCTTATTCTTAAATTCATTTCATACACACCACTAGACAACCTGTACCAGGGCATGAAAAACCCAGGGTTTTTGGTGGGTCTTTGGGTTTTTCCTCAACTAAAACTAATTACAATTAATTACAATTTGTATAATAAAGGTGTAAAAAAATAATTAATTATTAATTAACATGATTAATTCTTTAATTAAAACATGAATTTCATGCAATAATCTGCATAAAACCTCAGAGATTAGTGTATCCTTGGGTGTTCAAATTGCCTCCAAAACCCCAAAAACCCGAGTTTTTGCCAATTTTTTTACCCAAAAACCCAACCCAAAAAACCCGGGTTTTCATGCCCTGACCTGTACGCTCTATTCGTATGGCATTGTATTACAACATATTTAATTCAAAAATTAATTCTGCATAAACAATATTATACTGCTTGTATAACATAACCATGACATATACTTTATACTACTTGCGACGTTGTGAATTGTTTATATAAGTCTTTCAATTTTTCTGAAGGAACTGTCACAGGAAGAGTTTTTTATTCAAATTGAATAGATACTTATAAATACGTACACCAAATACAAGTTTCAGTGTTATTATTTCGAACCGTCGTAAATTATTAAGTTTTCGAGACCCATTCAGCGTTGCTCAGTCAATATAAAACAGCAGTGTTTTACTTCAGCTTTTTACAGTTTAGCCAGCCACCGCCACCTGGCTTTAATGGCCTACAATAGTATTCAGTACCCTAGTGGCTAAAATGGCTTTTTACAACGTTAATAAATCCACTAATAAAGTAGTCCCTAATCCCTAATTGCCTTTGAGTTTAAAATGCTTTAATGGGTCCAAAATGGAATTACATCGACTTCTAAACACTTGCAATCCAATTTTACAGCAATAATTTGATAAAATTTCTTCATTTTGTCATTTTTAGCAATTTTAGGCCATTTAAGCCATTGGCTAAAAACCATTTTAGCCACTAGCCGGTGGTTAGTTAAACACTTTAAAAAGAGATTCCACTATAAGAATAGGTTTTTACAAATGGCATTGGAAATTCATTTTAATTGACGCTTAATTGCTGTAGCACGGCTATTAGTTACTGTAATTGCTTTTTAAATAATATATAAGGGAACGATTTAGTGAAATCCGTAAATAAATATTATCTACCAAACAATAAGGAAACACGAAATTCCTATTTAAAACCTGATCAATAGTAATTTAATACCTACAATAATGTTTTATTGCTTGGAGTTTTCTATCCATACTCCATACATCTAGCATACAGGGGTTGGTAGTATATCTATCTGTATAATAAAAAGTATCTTCGGGTGTTTAGCATAATAACACGTCAAAAATGAGTAAATTCACAAAAGAACAAATTTTGTTTTTCATTTTATTAATTACGGAAGCTTTAAGAACTGTGAATTGTATTAAAAATTTAACTATAGTTTCCAAAACTGTGATTTTCATTTGGTAGCATTCAAAAATTCTACATGGAAAGAAGTTTTCTTGTCAGAAAATCAAAATGGACAGTCGTGGATTATTGTAACATCTGATTATAATCAAACTGCTTTTCATAATGGACAACAAAATAGATCAAAATATTTATCAAACAATATTTGCAGCGTCAATATTCTTATGGAGCCAAATAATCACTTTTACAACTTTTACCAATATTTTTGGCACGAGATAAATCGTCGTAGTTCCCTGTTCGTTGTCGTTTTAGACAAAAGCCAAGAAGAAATATACCGAAACACTTATCAATTACATTTTCAACGAAGTTTTACATTTGAATCTGTCCGAGCTGTAATTTTTATTGTGGTTGAAACAGTATACAAGTATTCAATTTTCTCCGTACAACTTTACGAAAAAGCAGAACCTTGGTGGGTTGAAGTTGGAAGGGACATTCCTGAAAGTGAATGGGTTAAAATATGGGACCATTTAAATGGACATCTTCATTGCCAAAAGATTGCTATGGTCGATTCAAAAATTATCAGTAGTGTCCCCACTTTTTCAAAAAGTTACTGTATTGAATCCACATACAAACTAATATCGAACGATGGGTATTGTGGAAGTAAATACGTTGCTGCTGAAATATTGGCTGAAAAGTTTAATTTTTCAACAACCTACATAAAATTCAAATCATTCGATGAAAAGCCTCACACTGCAGTTTACTTAGAAGATCGGTATTTGCTACGGTACATAAATCAGTGGGACGTATTAGCCTTTATCTCAAAATACAACAATCAGTTTCCTATTCATTTCGAAGCGAAATATTTGTATCTCGGAGTCCCTTTAACGGTTTTAGTCCAAGATACATTCGATAAATATTGTTGGACTTTGATGTTTTTGCTCATTTCCATTGGTTATTATTTTATTTTGTCATTTCAGTCTCATTGTCATAATTCCTTATATCAAAAAATAGAGCTAGCTTTAATTTCGACTACAGCCGTTCTATTAGGCCAGTCTCCATTAATTAAGAGAAAAACAGTTCTTTGCCTGCTGGTTATATTGATGGCATTTTTGCTAAAATGTCAATATGAAACGTATGTAACCAGTAATGTAATTAGACCGCCGGAGAAGATAAGATTTGCCAATTTTGAAGAACTTATTGAAAACGGTTACAGGTTACTTCCTGTGATTGACGAAACGGGTCAAACAAATAGTTTGGATTTTTTGAAGAAATATAATCTTTTTGAAAGACAGAACTTTAGCATTTACATTTATGATATGAGAAAAAAGAATTCCTCAAATCGCAGTCTAGGTTTGAAACCTGATTATACAGATATAACTTTCAAGATCTTAGGGGACAGTTCTTTGAAGTTGATTTATCTCCATGATCAAGAATCTGTTGACAGCCTATTATACGTATCGATGCGTAAAGTTTCACCTGACGTAATATGCATGGCAACAAAAGAAGAAGGTGCGGAAACTGTTCCCTATAATTGGTTTTTTGTGGGTGGTTTCCGACATTCTTATTTATCATTTTTCTGGCGGCTTACACAGGGAGGATTTATGCAGATGTGGCAAGATCACACTTCATTTAGAAGTAAATTAGCTTTGAATAGGAAAATCAGTAAAATAAAATTTGAGGAATCAAGACCTCAGAGCATCAATCTTGGCATGAAAGTTCACACTATCTTTTATGTATTTATCTTTCTCATTTCCCTCTCAACACTGCTTTTTATATTGGAACTTTTATGGCATAAAAGAGGTTGGTTTTACCAATGCGTATATATTACCATAAACCATATCAGGTTGCATCGAAAAATAATCGTCAAACGCTTCAGATATATGCAAGTGATAAAATTTGTTAGAAAAGTCCCTGACGAATGGCAATTCGCAGTCGATCTGTAATGGCAAATGAGTGCAGGTGATTAGTCTAGTCAGATATAAAAGTTGAGTGTAAGGTGTACAGATACTACTGGAATAACACTAGGATATTATTTCATTTTGAAACGGCGAATATTTCTAAGAGGTCTAATACAAATTGGAGCAAGTGAGACCTTGTTCTATACAACCCAAATTATTTTCTATTTTCGGTCAAAAATTATGCCACCATTTGTGACTCATATTTTTATCATTTCCTTTCATTTATAGTTAAATGCCTTTCTGATACGATAAATTTCTTGAGAACTGTCGACAAATTTGTATTATACTAATAAAAAATATTTATACACCGCTATGTTGTATCTACCTATGTATTTATGCTCTATTTATGATTCAATGGCATGTGAAAAATGTGGAGGTGCCAAGTACCATATTATTTGACCGTGAGAACTTTTCGTTACTCCCTCTAAAACCTACTTCCGCTTTAGTACGTAGTACCTTTCTGATAATATCTACAATTCCTTCTACAAAACCCAGTCCAACATTACCTGACCTGGACTAGTAGAAACTTACGGATTAAAAATGTAAACGTTGATGGTGATCATTCATAATATTTTTTACGTGTTCCCCATTGTCTTTAGAAAATAAATCAAGTTTTAATGTGTTATTGTAACCAATTAACAAAATTGTGCTCATCTTATGTTTAACTATAATTTTACAGTATACATGTTAAATAACTAAATTAATGATTCACTTAATTTTTCAACGTAAAAATATGATTCCCTAGCGGGCTCAGTAACTCCCGTGACAATCTAAAAGCCCTCACCCCAGGGAAATTGGCATGACTTAAGTTTGTTAACTAAAATTCTGAAAATAAATGCAATTATGCGATGATAATAATAATATGTCACTTCCGTGTTATCATGTTAGGGGTAGGTATTGTGACAAAATCTTGATTCTAAATGTTTAAAGATTTATTAACTGAGTGTAACTAAACAATAAAAAAGAAAATTCATCTTGTAATTGCGAGTTACAAATGTTGTGGTTTGACTGGGTAAATGTCAAAAGGATTCTTAGTTTTCTCGCTAACTTTGTATTTTTGTGTGTTGTGGTCTCGGACGAGATGGGGTTTTGTATTTGTATTATAATTTAGGTATGTAATTATAGTTTTGTCGTTCCGGCTGCGTGTAATTGCAGTTTTGTCTTGGTAAGGATAACTAAAGTTCATAGTATAATAGTCCAATTAGACTTAACGACTATTAAGGAACATGATGAGTGTTTAAATTAAGTTAATACTTGATACGCTTTGCATTTTTTCTTGCTACATAATAATTAAACTACGGAATGAATTTACATCTTCAAAATATATGACATAAAATCAATCTACAGAGTGTATTTTATCCGAGAGCTTTTTTCATTTATTCCGTTTTGAAAGATGTATTGTACCAACCGATTTTCCCTAAGAGAAATTCAAATTGGGATTTATTTACATGTCATCCAATCCAAGTCCTGTTGTCAGAATACAGGATTAACAAAAACAACTTCAACAATTCCAACAGTATTGGCTGTTTTACCTTAACCGATTTGCAGAGCACTAGGATTCATTAGATTAGCAAAAAGATTCTCTACAAATAGTACATACTAAGGAAAATCTGCTAGTACATTGCATCATTCAAAACGAAAAGGAAAAACCCTCGGTTAAAATATACCCTGTATTGATATTTTCAGAAGGACCAGGAACTTTTTCCAGAAAACCATACCGAAGATTCGTTTCCGTTATTAGACGAATTGACATAATTCTTCAAAGAATGAAAATCTCGATTGCTACAAATTATGTTGCATATATTTACATAGATTGTGTTTTGAGGTTTTTAATTTTTAATCACTCCTTTTAACTATCTATAACTTTTTATAATATTCTTAACTTCCACTTGATAAATGACGTATACTTTTAATACACATTTTAAGTTGGCGAGGAAAATATAATGTATACGGAGATCAGAGATATTCCTTCCCAATTTTTGATGATTTTTTATTACAAAATAAATACAAAACTCTCGTTTCTTAATATTATCTTATTATTAGTTTAAAATAATATAATATTGATCATGATTAATTTAGGAATGTTTAAAACTGGTTTCACCCAACCATTTAAAAAAAATATTATGATTAATCGAAGCATGCATATATACATCAGTCGAAACCTTTTAAAAGAAGGTGTAGCAATTGAAACAGTCAAAGCATAATCTTGGTAGCATTATAACAGTTGAGATTTTAGACTTTGTTTTAATATGTGTTCACGGTTATTTTCGAAATGTTATACTTTTACTTGTGTGTAGATATTTTGGAGCTTCTTAGAAGATTAAAGTCGACACGTTAAGCCACATAAGTATAAACGTTCCTGTAATTCAATTGAAAACAATTATAATAATATTATTGAATTCGAATGTAATAAATAACAAAGTAAAAATATAAACTTATTTTACCAATTGTCAGCTGTTCGGGCTAGATATTCCCGTTCTATCAGTCCTCCAATTCGCTTTTTGATCACAACTGGGTCGGGCATGAACCTGCTTTTCAGTTCTTTCGTAACTTCAGCTACTAGACTTGAATGCTAAAGACGCAAAATCTTGTTAACCTTGTGTTTATTAGTATAAGTAGGTACTCTAAAGATACCCCATTTACCGGGAGCTTCTTCCGAGCTTTCATTATACGAACAATAGCCGCTTCAATTTCATGCTTTCGATCTTCGTCAACTTTGTTTCGAGTCTCTTTACGTTCAGGTCCGGATTCACCCATGGCTGCGACAGTCTGAATTTTCACTCTGAAAGTCAAAAATAATGTAAAAACTAGGAAAATATTTATTTAAGAACTACAAAAGTTTAAAGTCATTTACCTATGAAGCTTAGAAATGAATAAATCATTAACGAAGAATACATGAGATGGCTCTATATCTTTAGTTTTCGGGGTTTTGACGAGTATTCTTTGCGAAGCTTTGCCCATGGCTAAACTTTGCATGGCACGAATAAGATCCATTTCGGGTATGTCTGTCTCATTCTGAATTTCTTCGTATGTCAGTTTGTCTCGATTGTTGAAGAGGATCAGAATGCACATCTGATAAGTAGAAACTTGTATGATGTGCTTTCGTGGTCCGGCTTTGTGCAAAGATTCTATTTGGCTTACTGATGATGTAGAAGAACTGGCACCGTCTCCACCTTCACATTCTTTCCGCTTAGTGCCCGAAGAAAACCGCATTTAAATCAGCGGAGCCCAATTGAGGGTTTAATGTTAGTTTCCTTCCACTATGTTTAGCCAGATAAAATCTGGAAAATAATAATTACATTACATTATGAAATAAAAACAGTTAAAAATAGTTTTCAGGCATTCAATACCGTTTAAAAGCTTCAAATGCATTTCTAGGGGCACTTGGTATTGTACATTTAGGTGTAGCTGATTGGAAAGGCCAATATCCTGTAGTAAGGACACGGACATTTAGGTCTACTCCGCACAGACTTACACCTGTTCCAGCAACATGCTCCTTAAACTCTTCCATTATAGTGTTTGAGACGATGATATCCTTAAACATAACCTCTAATTTGGCTGTAAATTCCCAACCGCATTCAGTCTGTCCACAAAAAGATGATGGTCATGTTAAGTCTATCTTGACATTAATGAAATTCATTTAACTTCGTTCTCACCTTAAGTTTTGAAATCATATAGTTTTCACTATCAGCGGATAAAGATTTATTCAGCAAAAGCCGCTTAGCTAAATGTTGTTTATAATAGCTTTCAAAAATATCCTTTTCCACTAAAAATTTGAAAAACACAATCGTCTTGTACAAAACGGGTTCGATCTCTTGTTCCCACATCTGCATAAAAGCATTTTATGTTTTACGCATGAATCACATAAATACATTGATTTAAAATTAATTTACCCCTTTAACTTCTTTCTTCAATTTATCGTCGATAAATAGAGATAAATATTCAGGAGATTTCTGGTTTAAATTTAAAAAGTATTCAAAATCTGAGGATATCATTTGCTTGAATATATTAGCATTATTGAATGAGTACAGTAAGAAGTTGTCAAAACGGTCTTTCAAGTTCAGCAAATTCTGCAAAAATATAACAATTAATTTAGTAACTTATAGTTGCACATTACCGATTGGAAAAGAGATTGGCATGAAGAAATGGACGATTACCTGAACAAATGTAAAGGCGTTAGTTCCCTCATCTTCTCGAACTAACGCTTCCCCCTGTTCACGAAGATATTTACTGATACAGTCCGCCATTGTCTTGTGACCACCGAGGACGAGACTAAATATTCCGTACATACGACGCAAGTCCTCATGTTTCCGGTGTTTCAGCATATGGACGACACCAGAGTTTTCCATTTCGACAATAGTTTTCATGTGTTTTCCAATTAACTCTTCCTCAACAATTTCTACTATCCGTGAAACGGCAGACCCGTCGAAAATATAGAGATGATAATGCATTACTCTCTCAGCTTCTTCATTAATTCGCGTTTCTACTTTTTTGATGTACGCTGACGCACTATTATCGGACAAGAGTTTCTGACTTTCAAACTAAAGCAAAATAGAATTGTAAGTGGTTGGAACGAAATAAGCTTTCTGAGAAAACGTTGAAACTAAACCAACCTTGTAAAACTCCTCCAATTGCTGCAGAAATGGGCGTTCAAAATCTTCTAGATACACAGATCGGTCTTTAATTCCGAGCATTATTAACATCTGACATGCATTTTCAATGGCAAAGCGATCTACTTCTTCGCCTTTCCTTTCTCTCTTTAACATGTCTAATAACGTGGTTTGTAAATGTCCACGTACTCCCCTATAAACCTAAATAACACCAACTGCAATTACAGAAATATTAGTATTTACCAATTCATTACTTGATTTCATTATTCATTGGTCGTGTTAATTTACCTCATCTCTAAAAGCTATTAGGCCTAAATGGTAAATATAGCCAATATTATTTTTCTTCTCGTAGATCCGGTCCAGGTACTTTAATTCATTATCGCTTATGTTTCCAATGAATGTATGATAATCATTCCAGGCTTGATTTACAGTTCCTAAGAAGTTGTTATCTAACGTATCTTGTTCTCTGACCTGTTTGAAATTCAATTAATTTATTACTTCATGATAAAAATTACATAGTATTTAAATCAAATAATTTTTAAACGGAAACCTACCTTGTATAATCCCGGCAATTGTTGTAAAAATGTGCGTTCAAAAACTTCTTCATACACAGATCGGTCTTTTGTTCCGAGTATCATAACATTTGACATGTATTTTTAATAGCCAAGTGATCCACTACTTCACCTTTCCTTTCTCTCTTTAACATGTCTAATATCGCGATTTGTAAATGTCCACGTATTCCACTATAAACCTAAATAACACCATTGCAATTACAGAAATATTTAGTATTTGCCAATTCATTACTTGGTTTCATTATTCCATTGTTAATTTACCTCATCTCTAAAAGCTATTAGGCCTAAATGGTAGATATTGCGATAATTATTTATCTCCACGTAGACACAGTACAAGTTTAAGTCATTATCTCTTATGTTTACAATGGCTGTATGATAATCATTCCAGGCTTGATGTACAGTTCCTAAGAAGTTGTTATCTAACGTATCTTGTTCTCTGACCTGTTTGAAATTAAATTAATTTATTATTTCATGATCAAATTACATAGTATTTAAATAAAACAATTATTAAACGGACACCAACCTTGTGCAATTCCGCAAATTGTTGCAAAAATGGCCGTTCAAAAACTTCTTCATACACAGATCGGTCTTCTGTTCCGAGCATCATTAACATTTGACACACATTTTTAATAGCAAAGCGATCCACTTCTTCGCCGTTCCTTTCTTTCTTTAACATGTCTAATATCGTGATTTGTAAATGTCCACGTATTCCACTATAAACCTAAATAAACCATTGCGAATGGAGTATTTAGCGTGGTACCTAGTAGATAAATATTACAAATGTTGTAAATAAACATCAATAAAATGGTTGGATGGTATCGAGGTAGTAAACTATTAAGTTGCGACAACTTTTTTAGACATTAAAATAGTGAAATGGTTGTGTGGTAGTTATAAATATGTTGTAGTTGTGTTATTGTGTCCCATTGACGGTTTGCTGCACTAGAAAATTTCGATTTGACCTTTGACGTCTGTACACTATTGACCTACACAGCTGTGTTTCCTGACCTCTTACCTTTCAGATAAGCTATCACACAACTTTCTATCTATTTTCAGTTTTTGAAGCCCCCCCCCCCAATTAGGGGGTATGTCCGATTTGACGCATTTACGAACACAGTGGCCTTATTAACCTTAGATGACACCCAGAAAAGAAAGTTGTAACTTAATTCGTTCGAAAGTTATCGTGCCCACAAATTTCAGGACGGACAGACAGACATAGTATTCACATACAAAGTAAATTGAAGTTACTCGGAATAACACCATTGCAATTACAGATTATTTAGTACTTGCCAATTCATTACTTGATTTCATTATTCAATAGTAGTGTTAATTTACCTCATCTCTAAAAGATATTAGGCCTAAATGGTAGACATAGCGAGGATTATGTTTCTTCTCGTGGACCCGGTCCATGTACTTTAAGATATTATCTCTTATGCTTACAATGGTTGTATGATAATCATTCCAGGCTTGATTTAAAGTTTGTAAGAAGTTGTTATCTAACGTATCTTGTTCTCTGACCTGTTTGAAATTAAATTAATTTATTATTTCATGATCAAATTGCATAGTAAATAAAACAATTTTTAAACGGAAACCAACCTTGTGTAATTCCGCAAATTGTTGCAAAAATGGGCGTTCAAAAACGTCTTCATACACAGGTCGGTCTTCTGTTCCGAGTATCATTAACATTTGACATGCATTTCTAATAGCCAAGCGATCCACTTCTTCGTTGCTCCTTTCTCTCTTTAACATGTCCAATAACGTGTCTCGTACATGATCACGAATTCCAGGATAATTTACAACCTAAATAACATCATTGCAATGACAGCAATATTAATATTTACCAATTCATTAATTGATTTCACTCTTTATTAGTCGTGTTAGTTTACCTGATCTCTAAAAATTATTAGACCCAAATTGTATATAATGTCAACATTATTTTTTCGTATGTAGCAATGGTCCAAGTCCTTAAAGTCATATCGTATCTTGACCATGGTTGTTTGATGATCAATCCAGGCTTGATTTAATGTTTGTAAGAAGTTGTTATCTAACGACCCAAGTACTTTTTCCCTGATCTGTTTGAAATTAAATTAATTCATACTTTATGATCAAATTACATGGTAAATAAAATCATTTTATACGATATAATATGACCTTTGATTCCAAATGTGTGGTTAAGACTTCTTTCAGGCCCGTGTACAAGTGTTCACCACAGCTTGTGATTGTGACTCCGTTGTGACACAACATAATATAACTTGAATTATTTTTCTCCTTCTCTTGCACATTGTTTCCAGTTCCAAGCAAGCCACCATATGTTATATCAGAGGTCCTTTCTAATGAAATAATTTCGCTACTTTTTGCTTGTTTCAAAAAGTAAATTTCAAAAAATTTTGAAGGTGTCATTCGAAGTTAGAGGACTTTCTTCCTAAGGTTCGTCACCATTGACGAGCTTAAAATTTATAAGGCTTCGCTGCGCCAATACTGCAGTCTTCATCTTCATTGCCGTTTTAGTACATATGGTGGCTCAAAGTTAACCGAAACCCAAAGACAATATACCCGATGCCCGTAGGAAACCTGAATAATGGGCCATGGGGATACAAAAGACTTAGAATATTTGCTGGTGACTTCATTTTTTAGACTTAGAAAAAATATTTTCGGTGGCTTTTGTAGCCAATGCCCGTGTTATAAAGGTACTCGATACGGGAGTGGAATATTCTCGACCCGAGTTGAATATAATCAATATATACCTATCCAAGTAAAATGTTCTCGCATTACCCGAGTAGAATATTTATCTATGAGTCATAGGCTATGACCTATGTCAACGTGTTACCAGAGGAGATTGCACCCAACGTCATCAGGTCAAAGGAATTGAATTAAAGCCTTCCTCTAAATAACCGACAACTGCGACACAGCAGTCGAAACTAAAGGCATTTGTCATCGTAAAAACCCATAATGATAATAATCAACCCACCATTCTTCAGCCCACTAGTCAACGACTGGTCTGTTATACGGACGGGTCTAAACTTGACACCACAGCTGGCTGTGCTTCCATAATTGCTAATGTAGATGGTTTCATCACAATCAAGCAATGTCTAGGACAATATGCTACTGTCTTCCAAGCAGAACTAGTAGCCATTCTTATGGTCGCCTGTAAAATTTCTAATCTTGATTGGAAAGAGGAAGTAATAATATATAGCGATTCTCTTAGCTCATTAAAAGCTCTTGAGGCCAATTATACGGACTCAGCTTTAATCTTGGAATGTTTTAAGGCTTTAAAAAAGCTTTCGGATAATGCA
>JABASH010003654.1:0-15920 GCA_019776445.1 Tomocerus maximus | reverse complement strand
CGCATCGCAACTCAATGTTAAAAGTGTATGATTTGCGATGCGAAGCATGGTTGCGAAGGCGATCTGAGTAGACCTTATATGTTTAATTTCAGCAATTATATTTGGTCGCAATGAATTGTATATCATTTCATTCATTATGTATTAATGTGTATTAATGTGTAGGTTAAAAAGGGAGTTAAAAGGAAAGCCGACACCACCACCCCGTCTGGAATACCTTATGTAGACGTTTCCCCTTACACTCCCCATACAGAAGCTGGTAAAATTTCAACTAGAAGAGAATCAGGAAGACAAATAAAGAAAGTTAATAAAGATCTTCTAGATACAACTCCTCCAATTAATACAATCAAGCCTAAGGAAAAATTAAAAGAATCTTTAAAAGCGTGTAACGAAATTTTAAAGGAATTGTTCTCTAAAAAGCATTCTGTAAGTAGTCTACTTCTTTAAAAGTTATACTTATTAGTTTAGATGATGAGTAAGCAATTGCCGCACTGGAGTCTTAATCTTTAAAAATAAGAGCATGAAAGTTCCAAGATTTATATCAATTGTTGAATTATATGGATTATTTAAAGGTTTTGATTTTGCTTCTAGGCATATGCTTGGCCGTTCTACAAGCCTGTAGATGCAGAACTTTTAGGCCTTCATGATTACCACGACATTATCAAAAAACCTATGGACTTGGGTACCGTTAAGGTATAACTTATTGTTTTTGTTACGGACAATTATCCTGCTCTCCCAGATTGTTTTAAGGTCTAAATGTGACTGTTATAAAATAGCAAAAAATGGATAACCGTGAGTACAGAGCAGGCGTTGAGTTTGCTGCGGATGTACGACTTATATTTACCAATTGTTACAAGTACAATCCCCCAGATCACGACGTTGTAACGATGGCAAGAAAACTTCAAGACGTTTTTGAAATGAAATTTGCAAAGATTCCTGACGAGCCGGCAGATAAAGCTGGTAATTCTTCATCTGATGGCTCTGAGTCAAGTTCTTCGGATGGAGAATCTGAACATTCAATCGACGACTCAGAGGAGGAAAGAGAGGCAAAGCTTGTCGTGCTTCAAGATCAGGTTTGTGGTCGAGTTCCGTACGAATCATTTGTCCATGACGTTTTCTTTTTTAATTTTTGACTTTAAAACTTTCATCTGTGTTCGGTAGTTGAAAGCGATGCAAGAGCAAATGAAAATGCTAGTTGAACAAAGTAATTCAAAGGGGAAGAAGCCTAAGGAGAAGAAGAAGAAAAAGAAAGAAAAGACAGAAAGTGCGCCCCCTGCCGCAGTTGTAACGCTTGGCGCTACGTCGTCAAGTGGACCATCTTTGGCAGCCACACCAAAACTACCCAAAGGACCCAAAAAATCTGCAAAATTAGGAGCTACAGCTCCTTCCTCATTAGCAGCCCCACCGGCCAAGAAGCAAAAGACTGGCTCTCGTGCAAATAAAAAGAAAAATAATGCTGTAACCCCGGGACAAAGTTCTGCTGCGACAGGTAAGTTGTCGTTTACTTGTTTCGTGACTAATAAAATCAAGTCATAAAAATGAAATTTACAATTAGGCGTTTCTGGGTTTGACTCGGAAGAAGAGGATAACGCGAAACCGATGTCTTACGACGAGAAGCGGCAACTGTCTTTGGACATCAACAAATTACCAGGAGATAAATTGGGAAGAGTTGTGCATATAATTCAGTCTAGGGAACCCTCATTGCGTGATTCTAACCCAGACGAAATTGAAATAGACTTTGAAACGCTGAAGCCATCAACCTTAAGAGAATTGGAAGGTTACGTAGCCTCTTGCCTTAGGAAAAAGCCACGGAAACCATACTGTATGGGAACTACAGAATAAGAGATTTAAAATTTACCTACTTACATAGTTACATATGCTCCGGAATCGGATGTATTAATACAAGTATAGGGACATAATAACCTTATTTACATATTCACTAATTTACTTTAGTCAAAAAAGCAGCAGCAGCAGCAGCTCGTAAGGATGAGCAGCTAGAGAAGAAACAAGAACTTGAAAAAAGGCTACAGGACGTTGCTGGAGTTTTGGGCAATGCCAAAAAGTCAAAAAAAGGTGAGACAAAAATATCAATAAAAGTACTTTCGCATATGCTTTGGCTTTATTTCATAGATGTGGATGAGTTTACTTTTGGGACAGACATTATTTATTACAGCTAGTCGAGACTCGAGACTTAGCAAAATATATTTTGATATTATTTTAGCAGAGGGTGCGAAAGCTGACGGTGGTGGCGGCGAACGGCTCTCTGCATCTTCTTCATCCTCTTCGGATTCAGACTCTTCATCGTCGTCGTCTTCTTCATCTTCGTCAGATACATCTGATTCGGAAGCAGGTTAAACTTAAGATTAATTTTAGCTTAATACTTCTTTCGCCTGTCTTCATTTGATCATCAACATTCACCTAAAAGCTTGTAGTCAATTTGACTAAAAATTAGGCTATGTAGTTGAAAACTTCCGATTTTTTATACTATTTAAGTCTTCTTCCACCGATTGAATATTTAATGAATTTATACACAAACAAATTGTTCATATTTTTGATTCCCCGGAAAAAGTATATTATAAGGGCGGAATCAAATGATAAACCTCCTTTTTTTACATCAGAGGATTTGAGTCTTTGCCTCTAGAGTGCAGAATGTGGTGTTCTTCAAGTTGGAGTTGCTTTATTATTTATTTATTTACTCATGCATAATATAAATACACATACGTCTTACCTGTAGTTCACGTTTATGTAATATTACGCAATGTTAATTACTTCGATTAGTATTTAAAGTATTAACGTACCGACATTAGTGTTCGAAGTTCAAAATGGTGTATCCTCTCTCCAGGTATACATTTATTAGGATGTGTAGGATTGTATTATTCATGATGTCATGATACTGTACTTAACATTACATCTACTTACTACCTGATAGAAAAGAAATTGTTATCATAGGCATTAGGAGTTACTGTTAGTAGTCACAATTCTGAAATGATTATGGTATTGCTATATTACCTAATATGAATAACGGTGTTATATTGTACATATTAGTAGTATGTCGATGTTTGATATATATCTAGTAATTAATTCCTTTCTTGTGCAATGTGCAGATATACCGGTTAAAAATAAATGCTGTGGCTGGATCATACTGGTCTTTTTTATGTATTTCACCAATTGAGCATGCAGATGCTTTAGTGTAGATTTCTCCTCTCATTTTCTGAAAAGAGAGGAGATGCTAACGTTAAGCGTGTTGTCTTATATATGTACATATTTTACTCACGCACTGTATGACAGATTGCAGCAGGTAGTTTAATAACATGTCCAGCCACAGCATGGATTTATAATATTGTGTAGTTAAACTCAATTTCCCCCAAAACGTTTTTCTTTTTGCTTCAGTGTTAGTTTCTAGTAAGATTAAGATAATTATTTATGATGGGGCAAAAGCGCAATTAGCACTAATCGATTATTTTAGCATTTGTACAAAAAAGAAGACATAAAGTAGTTTAAAAAAACTGAATTGAAACGGGGTGGTGGCGCTCCGAGATTTGAAGACACACATTGCACTCGAAGGCTGGATCTCATCCTTTCTTGACAAATTTTTTCTTATCCTCCACTTTAATTTTTGAATCGTCACATTCCCAATTTAGAAAGTGTTGATGGGTCTGTTGAACAATACTGGAAAATGTCCTGTAGCTGATATCTTATATGAATTGTGTAGTATATATGTAAGAACAAATCCCTGTCATCCCATGCCATGCCCCGTCCTAGGTAGTGTACATTAACTCAGATTTTATGTGTTCTGTAATTGACAACGGTTAAAAACATTGTCTGCATATGTTTATTTCATTCAAGAATAAACTATAATTGGATAATTATTCGCTACAGTTCCAATGCGCCCATTGCGCCCGTGAGCGGGTCGGCTTCGCCGACCCCCACGCACGCATTGGAACTGTAGCGTATGATTACAATTATGCGAGCTCTGAACTCCGTGAGAGGATTAATTCTGACCCGGAGTGGGAGTGCAGTATAATTTAGGCTTATTTACTCTCATGGTTGTTTAGTTTAGTTAAGCAACGTTTTTTACCATTAAAAATTATTTTCTCTACATATTTAATACCCAATTGATTATGTATATTTGTATGTCATATCAAGAGACAAAATGTTTTGTTGTATTTTAAAATGCTGACTTTGAATTATGTTATTGACTTATTAGTTGGTGCGTACACAAATGTAATTATTATATGTATGGTGACGCCTACAGAGAGTATTTGTATGTATTACTTGTGTCAAATATTATGTACGTATGAATTTGGATACATTTAGTGATGTACAGTATAAGGAGTAAGGAATGATTGTGAATTTTATACAGAAAGACGATAGGCATAACAAAATAATGAATGAATGAAACATGATGGTTAAACTTTACTACGCTCGTTCGTGTTCTATCTAATTATTTACCAATACATCACATTCTGCACTTAATAGGCAATGGAGGCTCTGAAATTCTCCCACTGTGTCTAGTTTATTAGTCTGGAAATCCCCTCTCTTTGCAGTGTCAAAACTGTCCTTGACATTTTTGACCACTTTTCATTTTATAGCTATCTAAAAGAATCAAAAGCGGAACTTGTTAACTACATACTCAAAGACAATGGGTGTAAGTTGTCATGATTTGCTGCGTTGACCTGACTTTTGACTTTACCCATGTTTTGCATGTATTTTAGGCCCCTCTGCAGAAAAGCAGCATCGCAAGTCACCGATCAAGGTGAGAGCCGGACCGGATAAGAATCCGTCTCAGGAAGTATAGCAATCTTATTTCTTTCCATCACTACTACCTAAAATCATTTTAAAATTAAGTTTAGTAGAGTACGAAGGATATGTACAGATTGTTAGGAATCTGAAAGATGACTTAAAACACGGAGGTATTGGAAATAATTTATTTGTCCAGGTTTTGCCTGTGCCGAACCACCCATTACCTCAAACTGGCGTAACACTTAATAATGGAGCAGTAAGTAAACCCGTAGGTCAGTCTCAGTCTCAACCTCCTCCTAATCGCCAAGTATTTCCACCAGTGACAGTGACTCCTGTTCCAGCTCCAGTCCCAGCGTCAGCAAATTCAATTTCAAATTCGAATCCACCTAATATCCAGATCCGCCAAGGTAACAATTAGTAAAAAAACTCTACGATCTCTGTCTGTCTCTTCGTGATATCTTACTATAATGGCCTTACTACAAATCCAACAAGAAATCGCCCAGGGCAGAAATGTAACTTCTTGATTTTGTTAGACATTATTGATTCTGGAAAACCTATTTTGACGAAACCACCTGAGCCGTCTCTTAAGGACAACGGTGTTCAAGGGGATGGAAATCTCAGTATGCCAGCTGCTAATACCCGTAAGACGGGAATTATATCTACGACCACAACCCCGATTTCACAGGAGATTCCTAGCATCCCCGCTATGCCAGAAGAGATTTTTGATAAACCCATTCAGCAACAGCCAATTCTTAAGGAAGAGCGTCCGAGTATTGAGTCGATGAATGGTTAGGTTTGATTTTCTCTCGATTTGGATGATTTTTACTGTAGCCTACGGAGTAGAGCATATTTAATTCCTTTACGGTTTTACTTACAGCATTACAAGTCGAAAATGTGAATATGTTAGATCAGGCGGAGCTTTCCATGTTCAATGACTCCCCAAAAGATCAGTCGGTGGTAAGAATTTTTCCCTTTTGTAAAGGATAGGTGCATTTTCATATTATATACCATTTAATAGAGGGAAAGCATTTTAGCTAAAGTTTAAACATTTATCTCAGGGCGATCGTAACCAGCACATAAAAAATGCATCTTCGTGGTCATCATTGGCACAAGGTGCTGGTGGTGTTGGTGGAAATACTCCGGGTAGTAGGAAATCTACTGTAGCTATGAATTCCTTTCAACAATTCAAAAAACAAGCGAAGGAAAAGGCTGACAAGCAACGAGCTCTGATCGAGCAACAAGAAATTAGACGGAGACAAAGCGAGCAAGTGGAAAGGGAGAGACAACGTCTGGAACAAGAGAAAAGGCAGCAAAGAGAAGAAGAAGATGCCTTGGAAAGAGCTAGAAAATCCATGATGACTGAGCCAGTAGCTCCAGGCGCCCAAATAAAGTATTTTTTTGCTTTTTCGTTTACCTGTTTCATTAATTTACTTTCACTCCTTTGTTATCTATTTTATGTTTCGATTTACTACTTCTATTATGAAAATACTGCCAGTGAAATAAGGTTTATAGTAGGAAGGCCATATACTCTGCTTTTCATAATCATATTAACTTTGTTCGGCATACGATTTATTATGACTGCCCAACCCAATCAAAAACTTTCACCGGTCTCAAAGGATAATATAAAAAATCAAGTTGTTTCGTTCCTTCTTATTTCATTCATTATTGGCACTCATAAGTTGGTATCACATCATTATAGGCACAGTAATGCATAATACTTATACACTTTCAATTTCTCTGCTTAGAAATAAAAGTTTTAAGAGGGATTATTTTCACCATCTCAACTTTCATTCGGGAGATAAAGTTATTGTGGAGAAAGGTGAAAGCTATTTATAGCGCCTTTGTTCTCTTCGGAGTTCGGAGAAAAACATGGAAATAAAACCAACGTACTTTACGTAATGTAAGGTTAAAGCAAGCTTAATAATATCGTCGGTGCTACTGTAATTGGAGATTTAAATTAAATGGAAAAAATCGCTTGAAGAGCGTGATATTTATTTACTGTGATAAGCATTCGGAGAAAATGAAAAGTATGTGTATCAGTTTCCATTGCAAGAAATTGAATCCATACATATGCTAATATTTATCTTTCTTGGAAAATCTAATAAAATAACTGAAATTGGACAAGAGTTATATTTACTCTTTTTTCTTGAAATAAAAACAGCGAAATTCTTATGTGTTATGATATCTTTAGCAATATTTGATTTCAATTCTGTAGCAATCTAGTGTGCCGAACAAAGCAAAATATATTTTAGGGTTTCCTCTATAGCCTTTTTATCTTCTACATCTAAGTAGCATACACTGGAGAATGATTTTCTGTAAATTTTTTGTGTATTGTGTTTGTGTGTGTAAGAAAAGTTTTTCAGAGAAAGCATGATGATGATTTAAAACTTTTGTAGAAATTCGGAACACCTAAGCGCAAGTCCAGCGTCCGCAAGTAGTCCAGTAGATAATGAAAAATTGGAAAGAGAAAGACAAAGGCAACGGGAGCAAGAGCGTCGTCGCCGGGAGGCTGTAAGTGAAATCAGTGAAAAGACTGAAAATGATATAAAAATTGATTTTATTAGTGGATGAGTTTTGATGTAAATGAATTGTTGGATTTTTCAGATGGCCGGCCAAATAGACATGAATTTACAGTCGGAACTCCTAGCAGCATTTGAGGAAAATGTTTTATAAGAGTCGTAAAATTTATCCAATAATAATGTACTGTAGTAGGTGTAAAATAAAATATCAAATTGATAGAGTAGCTTATGAATTAATTGTTAGCTAACGGTAGATTTTATGTTGTGTGTAACGTTTATTGACGATATAACTGTGTAAGTGCGGACGATAGTACGTTGATTAATTACGTACATTTTTTGTGTACATCTAAAAATTGACAGTAAAAGGGTGTAAAAATGTGGATACATGTAGAGAAATTGTCATTTCAGATGTATGTGATTGATGAATCTGTATTTGTATTGTAAAAGTGCAAAACAATAAGATAGAGGAAAAATAAATTAATACGTAAAATTTTAGAAAACGCACTCCCAGAACGGTGTATTGACGAATTGATTTATTGAGTTGATTTGCTTCATACAAGTATGAGGATTATAATTTATTATAAATGCATGGATGCAAGCTAGTCAACTAGTACTAGTTAACATTGCAACGAGAAGCCTGTGTGAAAATTTGAAATTGAAGTGAATCAGGCAGTTGGTAAAGTTAAGGTTAACATATTCATAAAAATAAAATAATCACCATTAAAATTAATGCAATCGTAGGAATTACGGCACTCGAACTCGTAAAATTGGATTGCAAATGCATTCATTGTTGCCCTGTCCATCAATCAAACTCTAAATGCGAGATAATTATACAAAAAGCAGCATTCTTCTTTTTTGTCAAGAACTGTATAAATATACAAAAGCTTAGCAAAAGCTACACCTTAGCACATTATGCTCTCTACATAATAACTTGTTTGTGTCTACCGTACCAGTTGAGATTTTAATTACAATAATGAGAAAGATCTTGGTCCAACATTGAGAGAAATAACTAACAGGACTTGTTGCTATCAATAATTAAGAACAGTGTTTAGTTAGGTAGTTCAGTGAAGTACTAAAAATAAATTCGCCGTGAGTGTGACAAATTAAGTAAAAAAACAAGTGATAAAGTACTATATATGTAAATGTTATAATAATATAATATATGAGTAGACACAGACTATAGGTAGTAGTAATACAACAGCATAGTAATAATAATATTAATAAAAACAGTTCCATAGGTAAATGTTATCATAGTAAAACTTAACACAACATACAATAATACACTGACAACGCTTCATTTAAAAACACACAGATAAGTTGAGTTGTTGAGTAGGCCTTTTGCCACCACAAACCAGTGGCAAAAGTACAGTCTAAAAATAGCAGCGTAATACCTTTAATAAAGTCTATCCATTTTATGAGCAGAGAGTCTGAAGACAGAGCTACCTAAGTAAGTAATTTATTATTAAGTTCTGAAGCAACGCCCATGGCATACGTACGGTGTGCTCAACCACAATGATTCGTTAAACTATGTAATAAAATTAAAATTATATTTGTAAAATTAGCCCAGCAACAGCAAAGGACAACATAATATTAAGTGCCAACGAGAAAAACAAAAGCCAAAACTGTTCTCGACGGACTGATTACTTGCTCTCTTCTTCTTCCTTCTTAGTCTCTTCTTTTTCATCTTTCTCTTTGCCCTCGTCTTTGATGACTTCCTTTTCGTTTGCTTCTTTTTCTTTAGGTTCCTTTTCAACATCCTTCTTTTCTTCTTCTGGTTCTGGTATATGCGTGTTCATCTTCAACGTGGACGTAATCTCTTCCCAATCCGGAAAGCTGCGTTCTTTCAGGCGGTCTAAGAAGCCCGTCAGATTTGGACAATTATCTGTCATCCAATCCCTAAGATCGTAGTCCACACATTTGTCCACGAACGCGATTTGACTCAAGTGAGCAAAGGCAACCACATCCAACTGAAATATCACAGAATCACATCATAAGCTTCTTTGATCTCTGCCTTTCAACGAAATAGAATGTAATATTCTTCCTATTATTCTAATGGGATTCTTACGGTGGTCGGCTTCTCCCCAAAGAAAAACTGCTTGTCTCCGAGAGTGTCCTCAAGTACCGTGAGATCCTGTTTCCCAAACTCAAAAACTTCCTCGGGAGAATGAACTCCCATGCCGTGTGCCTTGACTTTCTTTCCTCCTTTCCGTCCATAAGTCATTTTGAATACGAAATTCAAAAGACCATTGGGAATACGAGATCCCAATGCATGCTGAAGGCTGAGCTTTACACCCTGAAATTCACAAATACTCATATTCAGATTCAATCCTATTGTTCTCTCATCTTTTTCTTTACTTAATAACCATAAATATGGGAACAATCGAGCAATCTGTAATGACTGTAATGTACCTTTATCCATATAGCCGGATTCTTAGCACGCCAGTACACGTACACCCAATTTAGATGGTTTTCTATCATCGATACGAGTGCATGAGATGAGTTCTTCTCTTCCTTTGTGAGCTGAGCATCCAAATCAGCACCAAAATGCTGACTTAGTTTGGAAATGATGACAGCTGAGTCAGCGATTTCCTCACCATTTAATTCCACAAATGGAAGTTGACCTTTGGACGATCTGAACTTGAGTTTGTGATCCACATTCTAAGAAATAAAGCATTCATTTGTAGATTAGATAATTAATTACATCATTAACAATTCTACAAACTATTTGTCTCTTCTTACACAGTAGCTAAATAGAGTATAAAGCATAAAGTATAAATAACATCTTCAATTTCAACTTTGTCTCCTTCCTCTTACACATATACACATATGCATTGATTTAATGGATGGTTTGACATGCCTGACTTAAAAAAATAAAAATACGAAACCACGTAGTTCAACACACATGTATGTAAAAAGTTATGTGACTACGTGTTAGTTATGACTTGTAAGATATGAGCGATTACAGATTTGATAAGACTGGACATAAATAGCAGTCTTTCCACAATAGTGCCATTAGATCAAGAATGTATGCATTGACGCCTGCCTTGCCTGTTTTACTTCAAGTGTTTTTCCTTCTCTCCCTTTTATTCTTTTTCCTATCGAAACATCAACTGTTGATCTATGGCATTGGCTATGGCTATGACGTTAACTTAATGTCAAGTCAACAAGTAAGTGAACATCATAATATGATAATGGTGTGCATTATCTCAACTCTATATACTCAACGACTTAGCATTAGTCATGGCATTAGGAAAGGAGAGAAGGGTTTGTTATCATTATCTAAAAGATAGCATACAATACAATACACACCATACACTCACTCATCGTAAGATGCAGTGCAATTCAATTTTCATTTTATTCCATCGTCGACGGCTATAACTGAGAAGCAATTTAAGTAGTAGCAACTAGCCAGAAGAAGAGTAAGCCTTTTCATATTATCAATATCTGCCTGGCTGGTCTGGCTAGACGAATGTGCAGTGCATCTTCATGGAATCAATGATAAGACATGGTACAAGTCTCCCACTATGTGTGGTTGGTGACGACTCGGTTCGACGAGCCTTGATCGATATTCCTTGACTCGGCGTACAAGAAACCGTTTCAAGTGCACTTGTGCTCTACTAGAACACAACAACCATGTTCCAGTAAAACCATGAAAACTTCCCTTCGCATAGAACGAACGTACTGAACACATACAACAGCCAGCCGTACTACGCTCCCTACTTTTTGTAGACAGGGTGTGGCTCACTAGGCTCACTAATATTGACATAAGCCGAACACTGCACTCAACGCATGAATGCGATGTGAACTTTCCTGAAAGCAATCTCCAGTCCAGTCTGCTTCTCCTGCGAAACGGATACTTTCGTGTAATAGGACACCATATACATACATTACACACAATCATATAGCACAGCAAGTTGCATTATATCGCGGACTAGTTCTATGTATTTCTACCTAACATGTCAAGCCTTAGCAAACCGAAACAGATTTCGCACAAAACGAGTGACTTGACTTGCTTGCACTACAATGGAATAGAATTTCATCGAAAAAAGCCACCAGGCAGGGCATTTAGCTTGTTTCTACATAACCATGCTTCCCTTGCCTACTAAAAGACATGACCTAAACTAAACCACTATATATATACTTGACTACAAGTATCTACGAATGATTTCGTACATTTTCGTGACTCAAAGTCTAAAACAATCACAATTAAACTAAACTGGGTTGGATGACGATGACAGAACAGACATGACTAATCACTACTATATACTACTATAGCTAAATCTAACTAAACGCACTCGTAGCGTAGCATGTCTGGGCATTTAGGACAATCGGACAGGGACAGCCTTTAGCCATGAGTTTTCACAATCATTAAATATGCCTAGCGTTGACTGCGTACTGTGTACATTGACAAGTTTGACGTTGACATTACTCATCTAGCACAAATAAAAATTTTATAGACTGATTGCTAAATTGTAAATGTAAATACAATATTTACGTCACGATGATTCATCCACTACTTGGTGTCATCAACATTAAACATATGGAAAACAACAGCCACTTAAATAAATGACAATAACAAAAAATAATAATAAATGCTCAGATTATATTTTAGCATAGTTAGAAAATAAAAATTCTGGTCATGGCGTACCTCATACTTGATTCCATTGAGTCGCAGCCAAGTCTCGACTTTAAGACAATAAGGACTCAAGGATGGCAAAAGAGGTGTCCGGCAAAACTGGTACAAGTAGACAACATCCTTTTCAAATTCGGTTTTGTGGACACGGACCGGCGGTGGCGGAGGGGGGGCTTCAACAACCGGCTCCTCCGCTCCCTTTTTCTCGGGAGTAGTAGCTTCTTCGGCTTTCTTGGTCTCCTTCTCCTCGACAGCGGCCGTCTTCTCTTCTTCTACCAGACTCTTGTTCTCAACTTCGGCAGACATTGGTTCGATTTTCTAATGTCAACGGTGAGATGACAACTGATGACACAAGAACAATAGAATCCCCTCAGAAGAATGCTGCTAGCAACACTAAAATTCTTGAGAAACAAGAACCAACAAACGAACACAAATTGAGTTTCACACTTTTAGTTTGGATGTTGCTCACCCTGCCATGGCTTCTTGACTTGACAGTTGAGAAAAGGAGAGTCTTAGGCAAAGAATAGATAGATAGAAGCTTTACTTACTAGGAAGAAACGAACGACTCACAACAGAATCAGAACTTTCAGAAGAACAGAAGTCAGAAGGAGGAATGGCTGGTCTGGTCACGTCTGGTTCTTCTCCGCTCTCTGTCTCCGTTGACTTGATTCGTTCGGGCGCTTATTTCCTTCGCTTATGCCTTCGCTTTCCTAACTAAACTCCAGCACAACTAGCTACTCCAGCTAGAAATCAAATGCACACTCTTTTTCTGTCCTCTCCTGTATTATTTCCAGCACTACACTCCTTTTATAATACTCTCCGGCTTCCTCTTCTGTGCTATCCACTCCCGAGTTTAGACTGTTTGAGTTCAATGTAGCTCTTGATATTATACTCCTTCCTATCCCTTTCCTCTTTGACTATGTATCTTCTGGTATATCCAAGTGTTTATGTGTGGAAAATGACTACCCAATAATAATGCTAACCTTAGCTACCATTATATCCTCTAAGTAAAGTAAAATACACGTATTTACGATTATTAGCTCTTCTGTTTTGCTCTATCTTTGTTATGTGTCTAAAGAGTCCCTAAAATGTATGCATTAGGTTCCTGCGTATAAGGAATTCCAAGTTATTGCATATGCTGTTACAAGAAGAGAGATATGAACGTGTGAAGGAAGAATGAGAGTATGTACGTATAAGGTCTGTTTAACAACAGTAGTAGTGGTATAAATATTATACAATAATATTTCCAGTTCGTTCAGTTTAGAGTCTGATAACGCAGCAACGAACGTAGCCAGCCAGACACGGTCCAAAGAAAACACACCATTAAACGTCAAACAAGTCCAAGTCCACTCAACTCTAACTCAATGCAAAATGCAATGCATAATGTGCAACCACCTAAACACACTTTATTATGTACATAGCATAGAAAGATATGGGACTGACCGACTATTCTATCTTCTACATATTTACTTACCATTGGGGTTTTTGGGCAATATTATTATGGTATAGTGATCTCTCTAATTTTGCTCTCTTTCTGTACAATCTACTTACATAGAGTTTTTGTTCGAACTTTATGTGGCTAAAGGTATTGTGAAGAGTGTTTAAGCATATATATAGGTTTGGAGGATATATATATAGAAATGAGGTTTAAAGCAAAAAGTACCCTAGAAAACCGATTCTTGTGTTTGTTTAACTTAGTAGTACTTGCCTCTATTGCACACAGAAAAGTAGACCTTTATACACTTGTGTGTTATTTACTTGTAGGCATTCGTATATATATTGTAGACTTAAGTTAGCTTCTGTGTGTTAGGAAAAGGTCGTAATGATGCCATTGCCTTTTCTATCCTATTCTATTTCTTGCATTATATTATACCTTATCTGAGTAAATGTGAGTGCCACTTTTAAGCGTTCTCTCTCTAGAATTCCTCCTAACATTCGGTTGCGTTCACGTTTGTTCAGATTACAGTTGAGCATTATACATAAAATATTGTGCGGGAAGGATGGTGTAGCATGTATACTTATGTATGTATGTAAGTATGTATGTATGTACGTACAGACAAATCTACGGCTATGCTAAAATGCTAACTCCCAAACAACGCCAAACTTTAAGTCCAGCCCTGACGGGGTGAATCAACCAATGCTGGAGGATTTTGTTGTCGGAGGGTGAGCGCTTCGACATCCACCGAACGGACGGAAATGTTGCCCTCTTCTGTTTTCCTTTTCAATGTGCATCTTTGCCACTGACGATGACGATGAGCCCTGTCCTGCACTCTTAGGACTCACTGGCGCCTTCGCTTACTTTACTTACACCCTCTGACTCACTTCACTCCATTCAAATCAATTCTGTCTTTCTTCCTTCAATGTCGATCTACGTCCACTGCATACTAATTTCAATCCTCTATCTATCTATCTAGACGCATATAATATTATTATGACCACTTAGCTCTCTTTCCTAATCCAGTATATCACATTCAAACGCATTATATATATTATATGTATATGATTTTTCTTCTTCACACTAATTTATCTATGCTTGTTTACATAAGCTAATAATATACAGAATTTCATTTCAAAGCTAGTTATATAAGTTTCACACTTGACATGTCGTTTTCAAATTAATACTACAATATGGCATTCTCATTCATTTATATCGATAACTGTAATACCGTTTTTGAATAATGGTTATATTTATTTCCAATTAGTCACAAAAAATATGTACGCACGCACACTACTATGAATGGGAATGACGATTTTGTCCTAAGGACAGAATTTTATAGGTTTCTTTGCTGTTTCCAAAAGGGATTTTAAGTTCTATATTCAGAGTAACATGTGTGTACGTAGGTACTGTAGAAAATTTTAGTTTGACTTGGATACACGTAAACGACATGCATCGAGTGCATGTATTGCATTGACTTGACATCATGCTGTTGTGAGACTGTGACCAGACCGTAATAATAAATAAATATGCCTAAAGATAAGACGTGGTATTTAGAGACATACATATTACATACATGCATATGCTACTCGTTCGTGTAAGTGGAGTAGTATTCCAGTTGGTGTCATTAGCTAAATATAAATCCAACAGTTGTAATCTGTACGGGTGGTTTCTCTCTCCGACTATTCTTCTAGCAACTTGATAATGACTCTAATGCATGCTGGAAGAATGCTCATTTTTTGCTTCATTTAAAAAAAGATTTCTCGTTTCTCAATATGAAATTATCCTTTCGTTTCTGTAAACAGATAATATCGGGTATATATGTAGCAAGGATATGTCATAATAAGTAAGTTTACTTTGGACATAACGGACGGGTACCTACATGAAATATTTGCTGTTAGCAACTTTATAAAAGTGCCTAATCTGTCTGTCCGTTTTGTATGTTCGCATTATCAACTTTACGCAATCCATAGCTTTTCTACGTTTCATGTAATGTAAATTTAACGACCCCATTATTGTAGTGTATGTATTTGTGTTTTGTACCGTTGTACGGGTTGTACGTATCTCTCCATGAGTGCATATAAATGCAATCGTATTTCTACGAATGCATTCATGTTTCTACGAATACATTCATGTTTCTGCGAATATATTCGTGTTTCTACGAATATATTCGTGTTTCTACGAATATATCTGTGTTCCTATGAATATATTCATGTTTCTATGAATGTATTCTGAGTTCCTTTTTCCTTAAACCGCAACTTTTTACAACCGTTTTTAATAGTTTATTAGTATTAGATAGAATCGTTTACAATTCTTATTTAAACTCATCCGTTGTCTATGTGTCCTATTTGGTATTTACAACAATCGTCCTTGGAAATGGTCATTCCAAAAATTGCGATCAGAGTTTTGGAAACTTTCTTTCGGGTAGGCAGATGCCCTTCTAAGATTACTACGATAAAAGTCGTTCAAAATGTCATGTCCTTTATTGTCTCGCTTTTCATAATTGGATATTAGGCAAGGCTCATATAAAAGGAGGTTGGGAATTCCGGGGCACATTGGATTTTTTTGTTGCTTAGCTATTTATGACGTCACA
>JABASH010003653.1:0-15921 GCA_019776445.1 Tomocerus maximus | reverse complement strand
CATTTTCTCCGGCCCTACGAGAGTGGTATTAATGAGAATTTTTTGCCATGCAGTAAAAGCCTATCTAACATTACTATGGGATGGACTATGTTAACAAACGCCTTATATAATTCTAACGCTATTATAAAAATGAGTAAAATAGAACGGACCACCCTCTGTATATGAATAAGGAAAGTACCTACTTACTGGGCAGTACCATTGCGATATCTGTGTAAGTATCTGCAAGTATACTATCTACGTAAGTTAGGTAAGTTGGAAGAATTATGACGATTTTTCCTCATATTAATGTGGAACCTTGAAATACATACATTAACAATGCTCTCACTCTTCTCGTTTGCCATTCCTATAAAATATCATAAGACATCCCTTGTTCTATACTATAATTACAGCACAGGTATTTTTTAATGCAAAACTCCTCTCAAATGGTTACTGAGCTGTTTTATGGTATAGGAAGAACTAAAAATAATTTAGCCTGAGATATCAGATAAGTTGATGTAGGTAGGTTGGGTAGTATAAATGAGACATGACTTGATTTGAAATGCATGTGCAAAGAAAGGTCGTCCACATACCCTAACCAAATCGTGATACATGATGCATTACCTTTCGCTACACATTGCACATTCATAATGTAGCTACACATACTACTCACATACACCTACATGCATAAGAACAGTCTTATCCTTATCACAAATGCAGTAGGTGTATGCTGTACTACGGCATACCTACATAAACAGTGAATATTCTGTGAAGAACATTAATTTCATATCGGAAATTTTTTGCTTCTCTCCTGTCTAGATGGGCTGGATACATTAAATACTTTTAATATAACTTTTTCCAACTTTATCATCTATAGGAACTCTCTGGGCTGGAATGTGAGGTTCCCAAAGTGTATACTCATCACATATGCATCCATCATCCAGATGTTACTATATGATGTGAACACTTTTTAAATATTTATCTGGAATTTGCACATCTGAAACGATTTGTTGCCTTTAGTATTACTCAAAAAATTGTAAATATAAGTTTTCCTAACAAGACCTGTCGAGTCTCTGAGAACTGTATGAGTTTGGTGAGAAAGAATCTCCCTAACCATATTCCATCAAAATTCATATCCTGATTTGGCTGGGTGGATGAACCAACTCAGTCGATGTCGGTATACAGATATAGTCGAGTCGATTGTTGAATCATTCGCGTTCACGTTCTCATCTGACTGTAAGCATTATTTTCTGCACACTAGGCCAACTCTTGTGCACATAATGTTAGCATACCAAATCGATATACTATTGCTGATAAATAATTGCTCATGCTGTGAAAGAATAATGAATGAATAATATGCATGTTAATATGGCTATGGCAGTGTATTGTATTCTTTATGCATCATTGATAATGCATGTGACCGAGATTTGTGTTTCGGAAATTGGTTAACGTAGTTGGATAGCTATTTATTCACAGATGAATACAAATAATAATATTTACCACTTACTCCAAGACACAGCACTAAATGCCTGGAAAATTATTGTTCTTTGGAATACTCTGGGAATGTTATTCAAAAATTTAGACGAAATGTGTGTTGACGAATCAGCGATGCAAGTAGCCCATTGTCCGTAGTTTTTCTTTCGTCTGGTTCAGCGAAATAAATCAGAAGAATGGGGCCGATAAAAAGGCGTTGTCCATGTCCACACATTTTGTTTCAGGGCAAGTAGAGATAACTTAGCGATATACGTACTTGCTGCTTTTTATTTTCATTTTTACAGTTGCTGCTGCTGCTTTTCTAGCAGATGTGTATAATGTGAACTGGATATCACGTTTGTATCTACTTTCGTAGTGTAGGCCTGCATAGCATGTAGTTTTGTGATAAAATGATACAAATATGTAGACTAAGGTTACATAACTATAGCACAACTAAACCCAACACAAGAATACGACACCCACAGAAATTATTTGACTTGCAATGATATAAACAGTAATCTTTCCCAACTCACATAATACTTGTATTACTTATACCATATAAGTGTGTACCTACCTGTTACATTTGCCCATGCATCTGATGAGCAATTTTTTCACTGAACTTGTCATGTCCAATTTGGCTGCCTTGGTTTTTCTGTCAGTACCTTAGTTTCTACTTTGAAGGCTGCTATTTAGGGCAACAGCGGTAAAATAACGATTTCAAATAAAGAGACTCGAGTACATATAGAAATTTTTTTATTTCCTCTGCCATTGTCAGAGTGATTGTTAATTTTAGGCCAAGTTATACAACATACTCTGTATCTTTGCCATTTAATTAATCAAGATGGAACTTGTATGATATCTTGGGATGGTTTTGCAACAAAGCTATTGGAATTGGCGGAGCAACTTTTTTTAATTCAAATGTGTAACTATCTCACAATCCAAATAAATTTAGGAAAATATTATTAGAAATTATGTACTAAATATGCATGATGAAATAATATCATGTTACTAGGAGTAGCAATTACTAGGTGATGTAGGAGTTGTTATTTTTTAGTAGATATAATATGTCGAGTCAGCCTTCTTTAGATTTACCCGTCCCGATTCTGAAAGAGGCAATGAGAGTGATAGAGAGGAGTGATAGAGAGCATAGAGAAAAGTTTATTCGACACTTATTCTTAATTTAGTGACTTGGCCTTGTCCGATAAGTTCTTTCCGACTGGCCTATTTTGCTTTATTGGGTTGACAGACAAAGTTATCTTTGTAGTTGCATCCACAAAGTCATATGAAGTGCACTGACAAGTATAGTCATGGTCACAGAAATCTCAGATGTTGTATAATTATCGGTCTCGTCTTAAATTTTAGTAGAGCCGTTGCATTTATTAATAAGAATAACCAACATTGATAATAGTCTGCTATGACTTGATTCGTTATTGAGTTCGTTCATTGCAGTGCTGCAACGAGACGATGTCCTGTCCATCTAAATTTATTGCTCTGCAGTCAGAGCGATTGCATCCGAAGTCTCTTTATTCCCAACCCACCAAGTAGTCTGAGAATAAATAGACTTGTCGGCATGTTCACTAACATCCGTCCACCGCGTCTTAGCAGCCGATTGACTGTAGTCCGTCTAAACTGCTTACATAATAATTTGTGTCGTAGAAATAGTTGTTATCGGGGCAAATGCCAGAATTGGGATGAGGTAGGAAGCCTAAGTTCGCATTGCATCACGTATAATCCAAACCAGTGGATTACTAAGTTAACTGGAGGGAAGTCACGAAGAAGAGAGAGCATATGCCAACTCTTTGATTTGATGTCACACTCTACTTTCGCGTGTTATGTCCATTTTCCATGGGTTGGCGACAAGCCTTATTCCCATTTGGGATCCGCTCTTCTGAATTTTCAATCAGAGCAGTGGAGTAAGTAAAAGAATAGAAAACAGGCAATTTGTTCTTCTAAAATCTTTCTTGCATCTATGCATATAATATTTTATTGTGGCTCCTTCAGGTACTTGTGCCTTCTGTCAAGAAGATCAACTGCAGCTAGCAACGATACTAACAATAAATGCATTTATGAATATCATTCTACTTCCAAATCACGCAGACCAAACTGCATCTTCCTCTTGACTACTATTTATACTGCAGCACATATTCTTAAAGTTATCATAACTAATATGTAGGTACTGGTAGCAATCTAGCAATACAATATATGCAGAACTAAATGAATCTCTTATTGCTGTTCTCGCATTCCTTTAAAATTGAATGCATGTACAGCACAGGCACTAGGATATTATTAATTATACATTCATACAGTTGATATATGGTGTAGCAGAGATCTCCAAAAGGTGATTTAAAATATCATGTCGTCCCATAACGTGACTACACACATTTATTTTATGTTGTTCCACTCCCGTTTGCGCCAAATATCTGCTTAGTAAAAAAGAAAAGAGACAGTGAAACGAAGAAGTTGTGCAGTAAACATAAAAGAAGTGTAGTGACATGTCAACCAGTTATCTGTAGTAAATTGCAATAGAGTTGTATGAACCTTTTACGAGAGGCTAGAAAGTAGTGCTGCCTACTATCTGTACCTACACAGTGTTTACTAGAGATATAGGGATGCCTACATGAGATGAGTCAACTTAACTCAAGGAATTATTAGCTTTACTTGACACGGAGATATAAAGTCCTATTTACGTCACTTTATCCCAATGCACTCACTAAACTGGCTCGATGGATCTTCTATCCACACTCACTTTTGGCTGGCTTCGCTTGCATCCGCTTCGCTCTGCAATTCAATTTCATCTTTGCCCCTGACTCCACTGCTACTGACGACGACCAATATCTCTGCTAAAGATTATAGCATTATATTATAGTGTATAGGTATTAAGTACTATATTGTACAGTTAGTTATAGGTATTAAGTATTATATAAGTATATTACGCCATAATATTGGCAGAGGAAAGAGCACTCGAGCCAGATGTAGAGTGCAGTGATGCTAGGCAATATAGTTCAATTAATTTTGCTTGTTGAATAGAGACCGTTCCTTATGCCTCCATTATAATGTGTGTGCATTATATAATAAGGATTCTCGCCGCTCTGTCTGTCTGACTCCGTCTCATTCACACACTTTGACTCTTGACTTTTACTTCCTTTCTACGTCTCTGCTTTCTACCCACATGCAGTTTCTATTTCTTACTCGTCTGCTCCACTCCCACGGATAATGCTCTTATAACGGCACACTAATCGGCTTTCTCCGTCTTTAGCTTCTGACTTGACTGACCGACCTGTTCAGCATCTCTTTCTACGTTTTATCTCTCGCCATCCAACAGTCTTCGTCTTACACTCATAAGCACAATATTGCGATGACTGTCTCACCAATACCTACACCCTCTCAGCCTCCATGTGTGTGTGCCGCCCATCTTTAGCCTAAGGACTGTCATTACAACTTTATAACAAACATTGTCTTTGAATTAGTACTAACAAATGCCCTATTTCTCTATACACCTACACAATACACGCGATATACTTATTACAAATAATCAAATCATCATATTTAACTTTGTATGCCTCGCAAACGCGATTGAAAATTACCATTCGATGTGCGTCAGCACTAATTTAGGCTTCAGGACTACCACACTTCTTTCTTAGATAAAACTGCAGTCCCTGTTTGAAGCCACTCTTAATGGGGGTTGACCATTCTGTAATCATTTTGGTATACTGGTATACATAGCATTTCAATCCAGGCACAACAACCAACTTTAAAACATATGGTTCGTCTGCCCACATTGCTCTTTGTACATTTCCGGAGATTCGCCCACCTCTTTCCATTATTATGATGATCTCAATGTCTCAAACGGTACATATAAGCTTAGTCATCTAATATATTTATTCATACAACCAGTTATGCAATCATCTGTGGGCTACACAACTTTTATATAACATCCATAACTCAGCAATTAGACCATTTTTGTGAACTACATTCCAGATTCATTTTCTCTTTTATAGACATCCTTCCGAAGGATGTGGAGGTAAACATTTTTTTGTAGGTACGCATGCAAAAATAATATTTGTCATCGGATTCATATTGCTTATATGCTTAGGTATGTAGGTCTATTATGAGCTACATAATCTTCTCAATCCCCATTCCACAATACAAATTTTTGTTTGATGTGTCATTGCCAAAGGCTTTGAAGCTAATCTCCACTAAAGTACTACATTCGAGAAAAAGAATTTTGTCAACACATTTGCTACTTATGGAGGTCTGATGACTTGTGTATTGTTATTTACAGTTCCATCTTTTATAACTTACTAAATTTTCGTATGAATATATATTCGTGGAATGTGTTTTTGGAAAGAGCACAATGGATTTATGCTATGTTAATCTTCAGAAATATAATTTAAACATAACTACGTAGCAATAACTGTAAATGAATATGATGTAACTACTGTTATCCAGGCAGGCGCATATCAGAGAGAATTCAGAGAATGATACGGCGGTACAACCATTAAAATATCATAGCGATAAAATTAGAAGAACAAATAAATATTTGATAGCTTCCTAGAAATGCAATTTAATAAAGTGGAAAATATTGTTATGTTTACATGCTGAGACGGTATGGATGTTAGAAATACAGATGAAATATTTTATTGTGTGTAAATGCTGATTATTAATTATATTAGGGAACCTACGGCGTAGAAAATCCATTGAAGAATCACGCGCTAGATCAGACCATTTATTCCACTTAATAATGACTCCAGACTTATGCTATTTATGCACGTGAACTTTAGAATATTGTACTGAGTATTGACGGCATAGTAATAATTATAGATTATAAATAAATAATGTGTTGTATTGTGTGCATCATATTTCTAGTGGAGTCAGTACGTGTATACTATTTAATATACATTGGTAGTTCTTTTATTGATTGGGGAAATTCTATTTCGTGTTTCTGCATCGTATCAAACTTAATGTGACTCACTATATGTATTGACAGTTTGGGTAAGTAACTGACTATATGGATATAAATAGAGATTATACTTATAAAAGCAAGAGTCAATACAAAAGCTTAATCAGAAAAAAACTATTTATAAATAAGTATGGCAAGATAATAAAGTAATTACCATTCATCACGGTCATCCCATAAGTAATATATGCTGGTCTGATAAGTATTTTACGTCATAATGTAATGGACATGAATAAATATATTCAGACACTGCACTGTTGAGTATACATATCTAAGTGCCTAGCATTTAATCATACGCATTTGAGAGTCTACCATCATTAAGTACTTTGGCACTAGTACCTATATAGAATAAATAGAGACATACAATTAAGTCGCATATATAGTAATTCTGTGATTTGTGATATCGTTATTGGTCTTACAGATTTTTATACCTCCAAACTGAATGTGACATTGCCAGCATAGATAAACTCTGACAATGATTGTTGGTTGATATGATACGGATTCACTTCTGAAGAGCAGAAGCCAGTCGACTGTGATACGTATATATTATCCTGTCGCCAATTTCAATGGCCAAGTGCTCAATGATAAGTATCACCACACACATAGGATTACAGGATCAGGATGACAAACCAGACCATAGGACGATTAGCCATAATAATATTATTACCAGACAGAGAAGCCAAACTAATGCAGACTAGTCTCAAGTCAAATCCGCTATCAAAAGAGATTTAGCAATATGCCATATAGAACAACCATTAAACGTTATTGTTCCGACCATTGACAAAACCACACCGCTCGCTGTGCCCCAAAAGAAACCAATCAGATATCATCTAGAACTAGGTAGGCTATGCACTTTCAATTTTATTCTACATATACCGAAAAGAAAAGTACATACATTATAATTATTACCATCCCCAATCATTACATCATTTAGTAAACATTTCTGTTATGTCTTAAGGAACCCATCATTTAGTTTTTTTACTTTTTAATTTGATGACATCTTGACTGGTGAACTAAATGTACTTCTAGATTTTTGACAGTTGCTTTCGTTTTGTTGTCAGAATGTTTAGCTTATTGATGATCTCTATTCTATATTTTATACTTGACTCTTCTCTATTCAAATTCCTGTTGATATTGTTTCAATTTTTCAGGTATGCTTTAGTGAATGATGCAATGATAGTACCCACTACCTTCTTAAATGCGTAGGTATTTACTATTTACCAACTCTGTAAAAACAAAATCTTAACATTACATCGAAACCAATATATATTAGAATTACTATAAGCCTATGTTATTACTATGTTCATTACGTGTATTGCTAAAACTACCTTATCGAGAACTACATTTGGTAATAGATACAGGAATTAGTGTGCATATGCTTGACCCCTTTCTTCATTCATGACTCATGGCAATCATAATGATGACTTTTAATGATGTCGGATTAAATTACAGAATATTACGCACATATTAAAGACATATAGAGGATAAGCACAAGTCCTTATGTAATGTAGCCAAATCTTGGTAGGCTGATCAGACAAGGGATCTCCCACGTCAAGCGATGCTCCATGTCAAGGGATCCTTCATCTCAGGTGATCCTCCATGTCAGATGATCCTTAAATATGACGATTTGATTTCGATTTATTGACGTTAAGACAATTACATAACGACTCGGGCACAGCCAGACACGTTTCTCTACGTATGCAACGTTGATGTCATTGTTTTCCTTCAGTTTATACGCAGTTTCGTCTCTCAATTTAGTGAGAGACGAAACTGCGCGTTTCTTTCCTGGTTTGATCTCTAGCTAATACAATTAGTAAGGGGAATTGCATATTGGATGACACATTCCCAAATGACAAACAGACATGTTCAACTCTCAATTGCATAATTAAATTGCCAAGTGATGGCAACGAACTTAGTCTGTTTGTTATACATATATACTATGCAAATTCGTAAGTTAGACATTTATTGACTTAGTATCGGTAAGATACGTTCCTAATGGAATGCAATAAACTAACAATTATTATTTGAGCTATCCTACTCTGCAAATTATCTGAATTTCCGTTTTTAGAGTGGTTTCCTTTCCTCGAACTGTGGAGGTTGCTACAAATTACATGTACTAGTTTGCTGTGTTTGCTTTAATATAGTAGATAAAGAGCAAAGGCTCCGCCAGGGTTTAGGTTTTGGGAATACATTTCAGATATTAAATTGGTTGCAGAAAATCTTAGTGAACTTGTGTCTTCAATGTGAATGTGATCTCTATGGTAAAAATGTTCTCAAGTTTGTGCATAATGATAATATGATCAATATTGTGGAATTTAAATTACTGTTTCTTGTTAACTGTTAGCCGTGCTAGTTTCAATATTATTGGACTATTAAATTATTCATAACATTATTTTTTGACTTTTGTATCAAAAATACAATTTACTTCTTAGTTTTCAAACTACACAAAACTTGGCCCATGTTTGTAGTTCTGTGTACATAAATTAGTTTCTTGATAATTACCATGAAGCTCGGATATCAAATAAAAGTGTCAACTGCAACGAAACCCTGTTCTTAGATGGAAGTCATTGGGCTGAACGAGATGAGATTTTTTTCAGATATGACAAGAGCAACAATAACATCCTGTCATCGCTCTTTAGCATTAAATCTGGACGCACTACTGAGTGATACCAACAAGAGACTGTGTTGATTTGACTTTTGACGGCAAGTAGTAGGTGCTATTGCTATTATGCACATCTTTGTACATGGACAATGTACTTGTATAATATGATTACCTATCTACTTACATACATGGTGTATTACGTGTTTATGGACGAAATGGTGAATCACCACATAACATGAAGCTCATCATCGTGGCAAAACAAGCTAAGCCGCAAATATCTCATCAGCATTGTAATGTTGTAATCTCTAGTTTATGTCATGTATGTATTTCTTTTTAAGATCCAAGTCAAGATTAGTAACCCATGGAATGCGAATTTCATTCAAAAAATAACATTAGAGGTTTATGACTTCATGGAGACTCTCTGTGATTGTGGATTTGGTTGGATCTGTCTGTTCTCACCCTATTATTCCACATTTAATAGTACTAAGCTGTAATCTAACACCTCAGCAAATATTACAAAAGAAATATTTTCATCGCGTTAAACTATAAACTATTATTATCATGGGAAAGAGACATTGTTTTTTATATAAATTCGACTCTGAATCAACAAATCCGTTCATTTGTAGTTTGTAGTAGCGTATCCTGAATTTTCCATAGTTCATTGCTTATAAATACTATGTAGTATAGTAATGCTATGAGGCTGTGTGTGCTATATAGAACATAATGCATTAACCAAAATTAAACATTAGTCCTAACGTGAACATAATTATGTACGAATACTTATGATTTTACACAGACATATCAAACGCATGTTATTCTAGTATAAGAAACTTGGGAGTTATATCTTTATAAAAACATTAGTTAAACATATTCCATGTTACAGTAATATAATGCCATATCTTATAGAAACAGGACTTATATAATGCATCTTGCCTTACATAAGCTATTGCAATTAATTTTGTAGCAAAGCACAAAGGGCAGTTGGTAGTCGTTTTACACTATCAGATTAAAGCAGAGCACATAATGCTAAATGTGTGATATATACAATTTTGCTGATGCGTACGCATTTACACGTAATCAGTAAGCAAAGCAAGGTAAGGTAGTGCTGATAGGTATCTTCATAAGCACACCCATCACCATACCAAATCACCACATATTTAGCCATTGTATTATGTCAGCGTGGAGTCTTTGTTGCTTCGAGTTAGTTTAGTATATATGTGCCATGTTGCATATGCTCATAAGTAGGTAGTTGTAATTTGATATGATTATTGTGGTGATAATGCTGCAATAAAAAGTTACATGCGAGAACTGCCTTGCCTATTTAGTAACTCTAAATTGACCTTGTTGGAGGTTTCATGACATAGACATACTTATTGACATTTTACGTAACAATATTATGTGTTTGCTTAATTCCAACTTCGAAATACATTAATAATGGTAGGTGGTCCACCAGAATACGATACATACCTGCGTGGTGCTGTTTTCAAGGTATAAAAATTGCATACAATGCAAATCGATACAGTTTCCTATATTTGACTTCACCTCATTTTCAAACCAACCAAATACACTGCAAAAACACCATAACAGAAAAATTATGTTTGTATATGCTAATGATTTAGATTGACACTTATTATCCAAATCAGTCGAGGAAGCTTGTACTGATACGGATTGTAAACAAACGAATCATTCTTGGTATTTTAATGATGTTTTGACAATTAAAATTGCTAAGGTTAATTATTATTTTATTTCATGTAGATAAGCATCAATATAATTAGAATCATTAAATAATCTTCTCCGTGGTTATTCTTTGTCTGGAAACGACTTTCATGCAGACATAATATTGGAGAAAAGAGTCAATAACAGGAATGTGTAAAATGGGCTTAACATTTTTAAATACCTCATCAACATTACGACAATTTTGAAATTCTCTTGCACTGCAAGTTGTCCTTAGGAATGTCAGGGTTAATGATCCTTCTCAGAAATAATAATTTGCTGATAAGATATTTTTGTGTTCATTTTAGCCAGTTAACTAGAAAGTCATAACCCTCGATACTTTGAAATCGTTAAGTAAACCATGATTTTTTAATTTATTTTTTATGGGAAACATCTGCCTCGTGCTAATTATAAATGCAAATAAATTAGTGAAAATGGCCTTGTGTTTTCGTGCGGAGATGATATTTCTACGCAATTGAGCAATATCATAGACTAATGAATTTTTGACAGAACGATAGATGTTATGTAAAAATCATTTGCAGTTATCGAATATTTTAAGTAGGTATCTGTATTAATGCTTCTACACTTATTGAGATGTTATAAGGTTATGATTTTATGCCCAACAGAACATCAAAAAACAAATAATACCTACATACTCACATGCCTATTTCGCAAGGGGCTTTTATTATGTGGGATGACATCATGATATTGCATGCATGTTTCTGTTAAAGTAGGGTTGGCAAGGTTGGTGATTTGTTAATATCTTTGGCTACTTATATTATCTCTGCTATAGGATTTAATTCCAATGCTTTAGTGTACGACATTCCTTACGAAATTTACTCCATCCTTTATATCATTTTTGCTATATGCATAATTCTTCTCACGTTATAAAGTTCGTAGGCTACGAAGAGAGTAAATTTCTTATTTCTTATGATATTATAACCAATATGGCAGGACAGGTAAATGGGCACTGATATAAAAAGCAGTAGGGCTTCATATTACGCCGATTCTTCTTGTTCAAGTTGCGGACAAAGATGAGATTTCCTTTCGCTATTCAAAAGACAATGAAGGCCAGTTGGCAAAGGATCAACTCAGCTACGATTTCCTAATCATTTCATAAAGCTTTTTATTGACAACATCCTTAATAGACTCATTGGACTCTTCAGTTAATCAGGATTAATCGTCAAGAATCTCTCCTCTCGTGACATCTATTTAATGAATGCCGTCTCATCTCTGAAGATCATAAAATTGAGTTAACTGCTCAAATCGTAATTCGAAATACAAAAGCGTAATTAGTTTACACAAACTTTTATCTGCTCATTATAGACCATTTTCATGGTCACTATAAAAACAGTCAACAAATGAATTAGCACGCAAGATCGTATATAGATAAAAAAGCGTGGAACTCCAAAATGTAATTACAAAAATAATGACATGCTGCATACACCATTAATTCATTTAAAATTAAACATCCTTACCAAATGCATTGTTTCAGTAGCTTTGTTCATAATTATCTCATACCATACAACGCCATAAAGAAAAATCACGATCAGTAAATACACTGTAACTCATAACTAGCTGGCATTTGCCGCTCAGGTTAACTTTCAAAACACTTTGGAACAAAAACACAATTTAATGGACTAATGTTAATTCTGTCAATAAAACGAGATTAAAATCTCGAAGGAGATTTCGACAGAAATTTTTTGAAAAACCAATTAAACTCATGTTTTGTTGATTTGGTTTGCATAAAATATAATTGGCTCAATTTATAAAAAAAATTCCATTAAAAAACTTCATGAAACACTTTTTTGATTAAAACGGATAAAAAGTCAAATATTAAATAGATTTCGTCAAAAATTATTGACATTAGGTAAATATTGCTTGTGGTATTTATTCTTATTTGGTTATCTATTCCACATATTCGATGTAAATTGCGAACGATTATTTATTTCTTCTACAGAGTTTTTGATTGCCCATTAATTGAAGTATTATTATAAACTATATTTAATTACCTAATAATGATACATAATGGCAGGGGCAAATAGTTGTGAGCCACACTGTAATAATGTGTGCATGTGGTAAGTGGTAGCATATCTAAGATATCGTATTGGCTTTCGCTACTTAGCAGTTAGTTATAGTAGTAATTTCATTATCTACGTATCATACGCTTTTATAAAGAGTTGTGATATGGATAGACTTTCCTATCTGTAATTACTATTTGCTAATGCTGAGTGACGATAAGTTTGATAATAGAATCCCATTCTTATAGTGCAGTATTGCAATAGAACGAATAGGAAACCCGAAAACAACGGCGTAAGTAAATAGAAACACAGGTATCAGAGGTAGAGCGTTGGCAAAATGCAAGCTGCAGACATCAGTCTGTAACAAACGACAAAAGTAGGTCAGATATCACTGAAATCACGTCGCACAGTACAAATAAAGGCAGTTTCCAAGAACTAAGCCATTAAAATTTTAATCAACGAGGCTCTCGCGAACAATAAGTACCGCAAGGATATAATACATGTGCACACAGAAGCAAGGTTTTTAAATTTCATTTTCAAATCGCCAAAGGTAGCTTATTGTGTTAAGCTTTGACTTTGACATACCTAAATGCGTTTACAATATCACCGTATTACTTCTGCAAATAATTTAATGTGAGTAGTTGGAGTTCGTATAGACAAAACCAAAGTAGGAAGCTATTGGCATTTTGTACTTATTAGTTATCTATCTTTGCCAAGTATACTCTGATATTTAACGAAGAATTATTTTACAGTATCAACTGTATTTGCTATCAAGCTATTTATCCATTATTTTTGTAGGTAGGTAGGTCCCTAATCCTATTGACATTCCTAAAATTATAGAAACTCGTTGTGGCTCTGTTTTCTTATACGAAGATGTACAATTTCAATCAGAAGGTAAATTTACGCAACCCATTTCACGATTTGGCAAATATTATTAGTATTATATTACCTTTGGCTTCAATGTGCAATATTATTAGTGTCGCTTTAGCAGTCCTCAAATATTGAATGTATTAATTAGAATAGAATATTTTGAATTACAGAATTATTTATATATTCTGATTCCATGTACTGACGACCATGCCAAACCATAGTGCTTCATTATGAGCCAGACTGCCATAATTGACAAGGAAATTAAATTAAAAGAGTAGTCATACAATTTATTTCCTATGAACAGTCAATAATGCATGCAAATACTGCATTCCACTTATAAACCATTTAGTTCAGTTGAATTTTTATGACTATAATATCTGCTATTTACTTTTTTCTACGAAATAACTACAAGTTGGGTAAACGGCTACTATTACAGTATCAATAATATTGTCGTGTTGAATGCATTGTATAGCATCTAAATATGCAAAGCTGTTTATATTAAACTTTAATTGAGGCACGTTAACTAATCATATAAATAAATTAAATCGTGCATGAGCCAAGAATTCATATGTGTGTATATGTACTAGAGTATATGAACGTGAAGCTCCAATTTGCATTTTGTATTGTAGAATCACCACATCCTGGAATAAATCAGTGTACTTGCGTAGGTTGTAGTTGCTAGCTGTTGGTATCACTACAGTTGGTCCCATTGTAGTCGAAAAGCATCTCATGTCACGTTTATTTGTCCATGTGTGACTTGAACGAATAAGCAGACGGCAGTTGGCTTTATCCCATTATTAAAAAGATTCTGGTGCACATGTTGGTTTGTACTGTGTGATTGTGTGTAATAGATACCGTCAGTAGCAATGGAGCGTAGGTATGTCAAGGAAACTCTATGTAATACGAGCGTAATCATGATTCATGAAGTATAAAACGTCGATTCGATGGAACGTCATTTATTCGCTCACTAAAGGCTTTATTACTGCGATAGAAATTTATAGATTCAAACTGCCGAGTATACCTACTGCCACACACAATCACACAACTACTATATGCATACCAATGTAAATGAAATCGGGAAGCTTCAGTTCTTCAAACTATAGTATAACTACTACTGCTATGCTATCATGCACGGTTTACAATTAAACACGTTATTACGAGCTACCTTTCTACATTGTTATATTATGTCAGTTAAGCCTTAAGGCTTTAATTGCTCTAGTGGCGAGATGTTTGCTCGCAATAAACAAATGCATTTCTATAGATCATTAAGTATTTCTAATACTAGAGCACTTACAGATTTCTTTTTCGAATAAGATATTTGGTACCACTTATAAGACATTTATGTGTCCTATATGATACCCCATAACAATATCTCGTCATAATTATAGAACCATTTTCTATAGAAATGCTTCTGAGAAATGAGTTTTCTTTAAAGTCGCTCACTGCGGAATAACAAGCTTAAAAGTTGCTAGTCTTCATTCAAAAGAGAAATTCCATTTTCGCAGAAATAATATTTACCATTCTGTTAATAAGCAAAGTAAGCTTGATGCTTACTTTGCTAAAAAAATCTACTGATCCGTATTGATTCCAACTTTGTATAATATTTTTTACGGATAACAAGGATTTTCGTATAATGATACGATGTTAGTCTAGCTTTAGTATCTTAATAGGAAAAAACGTTGCTCACCATGCACAGCCCTTTTATTAGCTTAATTGGCACACAATTCTGTAATCTAATCTATATGGATACTCTTTCATGTTCACTCGGCCTCGTAGTAGCTGATCGGAGAAATCATTTTCTGGGAACTGCAATGACAAAGATGATAATCATAACATATTTGGTATTGAGGACAAAAATTTCCAGAAAATCAAAGCTACAAGTTCTTTTGCTTCCAGAATGTAATTTTTAGAAACCATGCATTGATTTATACGCATCACTTATTTATGTATTGTATTTATTTTATTTATCTATAAGCAGTACTTTAAAATACGTTTCAATTGCATTTTTTAAATATATTATTTAGCAAGATTATGTATGAAATGTCACATTTACTTCATAAACCATGAAGCTAAAAAATACATATGCAGATACCTATTAGTACTTTTCGTGCAGTTAGTAGCTAGAGAGAAGGCAAATATTATTAGAGTAAATATTACGAGCCCGTCAATATACCCGACCGTAACAGCATTGTGAAGAAATTCACACAAAAGGAATCTAGCTGGTTTGCTGGAGATTAATGTGAAATAATAGAGCATACTTAGACCAAGCAATTAGGCCACTTTTAAATTTACTTAGGTCAACAATTAGT
>JABASH010003652.1:0-15931 GCA_019776445.1 Tomocerus maximus | reverse complement strand
GTAATGGCAGCCAACATAGTTGGGTAACACATATACTGTCGGCTGCCATTCCATTGACTTTTGGTCTGTCCCCCAACCAAGAGTTCCGTTGGGGGACATTAAGAAACTCCTTAATTGAGAAAAAAATAAATGTGAGACACTGTCCAGGATTTAGCCAACTGTTCTATCGGTATGGTATAGTAACTATGTATCAGAAGCATATTTATTTAATACTGCTGAGTATTCCCGGACGAATCAAACTATGAACTCGTAGCGTACCTATTAATACTACTATAGAGTAAAAATTACACACCTATGTGTACAGGTATGCTGATACTCATTTGAGGCATCACCTACATTTTAAGGAAATGTTTATGCGAATGAGATTATCAGTCATGCTTAAAAGTATACTATAGTAATAAAGAGCGAGGGATCTATAGTTGTTGTCAACTATATAAGTCAGTAGTGTAGTACTGAAGACTATAGTATTATTATAGGAGGATTAAAAAATTGAAAATCATGAGGGGAAGATAGAGGAGCTAGTATCAAGCGTGATGCTAATCCAACTGTAAGAAAGTAAGTAAGTGAGTGTAATTGGGGGATAACCTGGGTTGGGCAGAAAAGCTTGGGCAGGCAAGTTTTTTACTTGCACACACACACAAAACAATCTGACATGCAGCCCAGACACATCTCTTTCCCCACTCCACTCTACTCTTTCCTTCAACCGTTTAATTGTATTGTAAGGTAATGGACCGATTTTTTACAGAATAGAACATGAGATGGCTATAAAGACTAATTTCTGACGAGAATTAAAATAATGGTGATGATGGAAAGTTACCGTTATCGCTGATCAAAAGGTTTTGCTGTTACTGTAAACAACTATTATTCACAAGGTAGTCAAAAATTTAAATTTTAAATAAAAATTATTAATTTCCATTTTACGTATGTATTTAAGCCTTTACTGACGCATCATAAACCTGGTTTAAGTGACGAAGCTATCGCAGACGGTTTGAGCTGATGTTTCGGTTGTAAATTTAGACCAATATCGCGTATGCAATTTATTTTTAAATTGTCACAATAAAGACATTTTATAAATAAATTGCACTTAATTAATTTAAATGCTTTTATTTTATAGCTGAGTCTATGACGTGTATAGCGTGTAATACTTTGACTCCAGCCGGTTTGATCGTACAGAAGTCGAGAGCGGGTCATAAACAAGCAATGGAGGCTTTAAAAAGCAACAATTAGAAGGAGAAAAACGTTTTCTGTCATTGCAAAATTTAAAAGTAATCTAATTGAACCGTCATTCATTACACCAAGGGCTTCTGGCAGCCAGACTACTTTGAGTGCTTCTACTAGTGAAATTGAAGGCCACCACAGGTAGTCAAAATGGAAATCCTAGCATTCAAAATGTTTCCCCTAACAACGGAAATGGGAACATGTCGAGGAGGATTTATTGAAAGAAATGGACATTGGTGAAGAGACAATTTAAATGAGATATGAAATATGACTTCAATTGAAGAAATGTTTTATGGAAAATGAAATAAATTGTTTTCATAAGTCATCTTTTATTCGCACATGTTTAAGCTTTTTAATTTTTACTAATTGAAGCGCCCTGTTACAGCCGTCTGTAGGACGGGTAAGGTTACTAGTATTATGATAAAGAAGAGGAGTTGGGCAAGTTAAAGTCGAACGAAAAAGGAAGACAACTGCTAAGTGCAGTGAGTTTTATGAGTTAGGAGGATGAGGCACAGACAGGGAATTGCATGGAATCCATCCATCGTCTGCTATTGTACTATTATGGGGCTGAGTGTGACTGAAAGCAGAACAGACAGAGTCTTATTAGCCATAGTGGAGTGTTTGAGACTGATAGTCATGATGAGATCAATCAGGCTGCTACGTTTACGTTGGTTAACTCATTGTCACTGACTGAGTCAGCAGCAGAAGAGGGAGTCTGAGTAGAGGGGTCATAGAGTTCCGTGTGTGGGGGTTGCCACGGGGTCATCGTTCACATAGACAACATCACATAAGAAAACACTAACATAACATCACACAGATTATTGCAAGTCTTAGCCCAAGTCATTAGCTCCGTATATACTCCGTATATCGTGTATATAATATTATAAACTAATCCGTCTCTCTTCTTATACTTATTACATCAGTGCATTATGCATATACATGCATATCTCTAAATATGCATATCTCTCCCGTCATGTGTAGTATATCAAACATGTCTGTGTACACAGAGATACGGAGCTTAACAGAGTTCATGTTTTTTTGCTCCTATGATGCCTAGTCCTATATAGGAAATATACATTAGGTAATATTACACGAAGAATGATGGTGCAAAGTGTGTATAATCTGGTATAATATAAATTTGCCAGTTGGTTTTAGATAGGTACACATGTCTGTGTGTGTAGAATATATATAAAGAGCTGGTATAGAGGTGTTGGGATAAGTTAACTAATATTGGGATCTGTGTGTGAGTAGGAGCAGAGTACGACTGAACTACACGAGAAATTGTGTGCGGAATGTAGGCTACTGGAAGGGATAGCGGTTCACGCTGGCCTATTTTACAAGGATTCCTTCACGATATTTTTCCCCTTTTGGCCTACTCTACCCGTTGCCCGTCTGCCCTAATCGTAAACTCCTCTAGTCGACGACTCCTCTACACAGAACAACCATAGACAGAAAGATAGACAATGCACACACTGCACACACCTCGACAAACTGCAGGATAATATTGCTTAAATCTACTACTCACTTGGGTTAACTCTTCTCTGTACTTGTACATGCATATACGCAATGTTTCGCCAAACGGATATAAGCACGTAGCGACTCTATAATAATATATGGTGTACAGAGAAATGACGTAAAATAAGCATAACTCTACAGTAACTGGACTAGAATGGTAATAAGAACCATAGATTAGAGATACAGAGTCTGTTTTGAAAATGGCATAGCTCTGAAATTCTGGTGTGGCATTTGTTAGGATCTGACTCGCGTTAAGCACAACTTATAGTAGTAGTAACACAGAAAACAACTTAGGAGGAAGACTGTGTGTGTGCATCTTACTCGTACATAGCCAAAGCCAAGTGAATCCTCCAAGATCCACCACTCACATGCATATAGTTGCTAAATAACGTATGTCTATGTAGTTAGTATGTGTAGTACTAAATAGTCAGTCCAAGCAATCTAGCAAGTTAAGTTCAACTATTTAAAATAATTTTACTTCACATGTCCTGCTGCTCCTTGGTTTTCTATCTCATCACATTACATAAAATCTCTCGTCCTCATTTCATCTTCTTTCCAAACCGATACTGCCTTTTATAACCATTGCTCCAATTCTATACCTGCATGTTGAGAGTTGAGACTGACTGGACTTGACTTACAATTAGTTCACTTGGCTTGACTTTTTGTCGATTGCATCCCTTACCTGACTTGTCTTAGTTAGAACTTAAGTTAACTAGTGCCTTTCATACAATCTCCCTATTCTACTCCAACGTCTCAATGATCAACTCTTTTACTTCTCACTTCGTCTTACTGGTTTCCCAGACTCCTCTTCAACACACCTATTCATACCTTTAGTCACTCTCACAAATTATTTACATCCGCCAACTTGCGCCAACAATTTGCATTCAGTTGCGAAAATAACCGAATTCTCACGAGGCCTCTCATTTTTCTTATCCGTCATATCAACACCTGCACCTGTAGTACACCCAGCATCATTCACTATGTAATTCCCATTGTTCTTCCGTGCCTCTTACATTTCACCTACAACTATCTACAAAACCGGCGAGATTTTGCATAGTTACTCATGCAAACAAATACACAAGTTCAATGTAAAAATCCTTCAGCTCCTTTCGTATAACTCGAATGTATTAAAATTCTGTGATTTCTGAGCCTCTCAGTCAATAAGTGATATAAATAATTTTCAAATTACCGTATGTGTGTCAAATCAATATCTGTGCTTTCCAGAAGGATTTTCTTCAATAAAAGGTACTTTTTAATATTTATTTTACCAACAGTATGTCATTATACTAATAGAGTAGTTCGACGAAATAATAATAGGTCTCCCATCAATACATATACTATAAGTCAAACAAAAGAAGCCACGGTATACTATGTACTCTCAAGAAGTGCAGGTGTGTTTTTATGTACATACTATTAGGTAGTGAATATTAGGACCTGATGTGTAAATAAATAATACTTGTTCATTGGACTAACAGAAATGACATTAACGGCCATGTAATTGGCAAAAAGTGCTTCGCAAAAGGTTTTTTCTAATTCTATCCAACATTGCTATTTGAAAGCTAAAATTAGTTTATATTAAAATGTCAAACGTTATCCACCAAATGTTTCATATTGTGAATGCATTGATTTGTCTATATTAGAAAAAACATAAACCTACAGCTTAGTGAACTTAGGGAAATTTGGATTTCTGGGAAATTCCCGTTTCTAATAAGTAAACTGAGCAAGAAGTGCAAGTGTGGGAGAATAAGTGCAAAACTATTTTAGGACCGTTACGTGATCATTTTAGTCATAATACAGATACAGTATAACATTCGTTATTAATATGTAGTAATATGTAGTTCAACATAGCATCGATAACGATTTTGCATTAACATTCTGCAATAGATATCTTCCATATGCAACTCCAGATGAATGTACTTAGATATGGAATCAAATCTGCAATCTAGTACAAGCTAAATAATAATATCTATAGTTATAAGATATCGATCATTCTGGATACAGATCATAATCTTTAATAATTGTAGATTTACTATTATTAATTTTTGACAAGGTAAAAATTAATTAAAAAATTTTGCCTTTGACTTTTTAAAACCATTGACATTATTTCCGCTATTTAACTCTTGACTGGGCAGATATTTAATTTTTCACTAACAGTAGTTATAAGTTACAAATTATGCATAAGCAGCAAATACTATAGTGAATTTGGTTAAAATTAAGCTTCCATTAGAAAATGTTTCTATAGACCAACTACATAATATTCCGGTTTGGAGAAGTAAATAATTTTGTAGGACATTAATAAAGAAATATTTTGACTGCACGGATGTTTACGATGAACTAGAGTCGTCTTTAATAGGGACCATTAGTGTAAATAGATAGTAGCTATACTATATAAAAGTACATGAATTAGATTGGTGTAAAAGAGTAAAATTAAAAGTATCCCTTAGATCTGTTTGGAGAAGAAATGACCTAAATAAAAAATGGAGATAGCTAGAATTGTAGAGTGTATAGGATGCTGAGGCGGCTTGGGTTGTTGAGAGACAAAATATATAGAATTTTGAGGTCACTAACAATAAGAAGGCAGGTAAGCATTGAGGCATAAATTGTAGTATCCTCCCTCGCTCATTCATGGTAATGGATTATCCTTCCTTGTAAGTGTGTCGCATTCGTAGTTGGGTCTAGATATCTCTATATAAATAGGTTAGATGAGTGTTATTGACACGAGCTCTCTCAAAATAGCATTGCACGCTCCCTGATCAAACAGCAAAAAATATTTAATTGAAATAAATACAACTGTGAGCCTTTTGCCCTCAATTAAGATTGTCAATCTAGCGATTTGCAACTGTAGCACATTTAAATTACAATTTATCAGCATCGTGTATATTAGGTTGGACTGCTCTTTCTATTCAATGAAATCAAGCGATAAGTCTCATCTCATTCTGTGCGCCAAGAAAAATCTATAGGAACAAAGAGGAAAATAGTGTTTATAGGTATTTATAGCAAATGTGATACAGATTCGCATTTGTAAGGCAAGGCAATGATTATTAGTAGGAAGCGCATAATAATCTTCTAGTGGTCAGTGATCTTTCTTTTCACAGGATCCTAGACACACAGTTACATTTATTATTATAATTTATATAACATTCCTATACATATCAACATATTTGATTCTAAACTCGGTACTCCACTTCTCTGTACAATAGTCGAGATATTGCGAGTTGACGTATGTACATACAGAAGCATACATACATCATAAAAATGTATGTCTGCCATACATACGGATACTGCACTGGTTTGGATTAGATTTGAATACACATACTTATACTATGACGAGTATCTGTGCTAAGCTTCGACAGGATTTCGCATGCACTCTATTACTATGTCACTTAAATGTTATTATTGCTATACAGGGATTTTATAAACTCTCCTGTTTGATTGCCTAAAGAGCAAAGCTTCGCTAAGTAGATAAAGTGTACACAAGTAAGTAGTAGTGTGCATGCAACCAGCAACAGAGTGCAGAGGTTATAATAGTATTACCTGATACCTGGTCATCATCTCTGTTCAACATTGCCATTCCACTGCATTTATAAATCAGAGGCTACATACATCCAAGTATTCACGGGAAGATGAATCTCGTCGAATACTTTGTCCACAGATTGTTCTAGGTACCTCTTCTTAGAAATAAACTTCACATAGGGATGTGTGTGTGCACAATTATTCCATAATTTCTAGGATCTTTCTCCCTAGAAGAGACTTTTTAAATATTGGTATACAAGGCAGGAGATATTGATAAATAATAAAAACCTCTCTCCCAGAAATGCAGTCGTAATACGTGCACGTTCCCTAATTGTAACGTACATTGCCTTTTGACTTATATTCCGCCTCAACCACCACTTACTCTCAATAGTCTCATTTCAGTTCTTTTACCGTAGCCCTACATACATCCCATCCTGATCTGATCCTACACAATTGCATGTGTAATCTAATGTATGCTTATGTGTCTTTTACCGACATAGGTAACAATATTACAGTGCAGGTACACATAAGTACATGCATGGCATATGCAATATACATCTCATTTTCTCAGGCGTCTTACTTACCAACAGGCGACTCGTCGTAGTCTTAACATCCACTACTACTACCTTGTTGAACTGCATTACACCATTACTTTGCAACCAACTGCCACAGAGTTAGTAAATAAACGCTAATTTTTTATTACAATATGCAGGTATAACTTAGCCCAAGTAGGTATTCACAATTACCTATAAGGTATGCATAATAGTCCTGATTTTGAGACTCAACTAAGCAGGTACCACTACTCTTGTACTACTTTTTTATTTTTATGTACCTTTTCAACATACACTGCATCCAAACCTTGCAATTTTAATCCTATGTATGTATTTCTTCAACACACCACACTGCCGTCGGATCTTGTTTCATGTTCGTCCTATTTACTTCTATCTTCATACTCATTTAGGCTAATAGGATATGGAACATTTTAATACACAGAAAGCAAAAATAATATTATTCTCTGCTAATATATTTCTACCCATGTACATTTTTTACATTAAACCTCATTATCTAAAACTTAATTTTATCTTCTACCGTAATTATTCCAAAATTTGCAAATGTAAGTAAGCTCTACCTTTTGGGCAATTTTCAACCGAGCGAGAAATGTGAAAATATACTGAACAATGGGTAATAAAATCAGTATGGATCCTTCCCTACAATTTAACAAGCTTCCTCTCAACGTATCACATCTATTCGTATGCACTCTCTCCGATTTCACACTGTCAACCACATACTATTGCTAAGTAGAAAGAAAAACGAGTTTTCCTGTCGACGTGATAAACATGCGTTGCATTATGTAAAATTAGATCCCGGGAGTTGAGTGGAAGATGGCGAGACGATCTGTGTTTTGTCATATCATCCGAAATCTATCAGTATTTCTTACAGGTAATACATAAGAATCTATAGCTAAATAGATATCCTCATCTTCTAAATATTATCTTCCATTTATCTACAGCTACAGATTATACAAACTCAATTGCCGGGTAGTTTCAGAATGGATCTTATATAGCCCACATATTATTTGAAAACTGTTTTAGAAAAATAATTGTCGGATAGAAAGTAGTTCGGCGAATGGCAATTTGAAATGGTTTGGCGATGTTGACTCATAACACTAACCAAGATCATTTTATTAACACTAATTCTTATACTAACCAATTAAGGATCACACAGCGAAAATATTTGAGCCAGTGGAACACCCATGACATTTTTGTATATAATGAGTTCATAAGCCATAATAGCGTAAATGCATAAATACTAATAGTAGGATATATCAACTATACCGGAGGGTTGGAAATCCTAAGCTCAGAACGTTTTATGCTACTTTTATTCAGACTAATAAGTAAATCGTTTAGTTTTAAATGGTCATGAGTACAGTACACACTGCGTCGTAATATTATTTGCAAAGTGTCTAGAAATGTGAAGAGATAACTGGTTGCTTTTCTGGAATCCTAAAAATATAGCTTTTGCGTCGACTCTCCCTATAGCTAAGTGAAATTTTCAAATAGTGTTACACTTCTCTGAAATATTGTACACTCAGTGGGAAAACCCTTTTCTTCACGTAACCTACATATCTATTAATGCAGAAGTAAGAATGTTTGCAAGAGATGTGCGAGAATCTTGAGAGTAGACTGAGAAAGATCATTTATCTAGAAAATTATGCCTAAAAACTAATTGTACCACGCGGTGTAACTCTATGGTTAAAAGATTCCATGAGAACCATGATATTACAAAAATTGCGAATGAAACTGCACTATGTGGTATTATAATTGATGTTTACATATTATAGAGATAAAATCACTGCATTCTTAAAACTAATAGGCACCTTTATTAATGCTTAACCACAGGTTTATGTCTTAGAAATGCGAGCATATAAAGTAGCATTTTAATAATTAGAGAGTGGATCATTTAGATGGTCTAGCAATGTTTGTATCTATGCTCAGCTGAAATATTATGTTTGTGTAGCTATTGGAAGCTGTGAATGCCTGTTGTGATGAATCATGGAGCAGCCCCAGATGACTAGAAATAAGTAAAGGGAGCATTGTGTGAGAACTGGAGCGGAGATATCTTTGCAGGAGATGTCTTGTGAGACAAAGATGGAAGTTCATTTGCAGCATTCATCTTCAGTTGTAGACGCAGCCACAAAATTGAGTCTTGGTGGAGGAGGAAGCGGAGGATCATCTGCAACAATGCATGTCATCGGAGGAGGCGGAGGGTCGGGAGATGAGTCAAGTGGGGACGAGCCTCATCCTCATGTAGTCCCACCGAAAAAGAACCGTCTCAAAGAACCAAACAATAACAGTCTACCATCTGGCAGCTCAGCATCTTCTTTAGTCTCCCTCTACAATGGGAATGGCAGCAAAGAAATGATTAATGGTGACGATCACAATCAAGATGATGATGAATGCTCCGGTCCATCAGCTAAAGAGGGTGGTGTCTCCACTTCTTTCACGTCTGGAGAGGTTAGCTCCTTTCTTTTCTCAAGATAACCCACCCGACTTGTACACTTTTTCCTTCCATTACGTCTCCTTTTCCTACCACTTACTCCGATTTATTTGCATACAATGCACAACCAATGATATCTCCAACTCTTCTAGTTCTGCTGATCATTCTAATCAACAAATTTGTACACTTGTTACTAAATCCATCATTATCATACTTATAAAAACTTAAGGAAATTCCTTGGACGGACAATTACGAAATAAGATAAATGAGGGTCTGCGCATTGAAATTGCATATTACGAAATTAGCTAAATGCTTGCTGGGTTGGCTGCCTATTGCCAGCCTTTCGTATTATAAATAAATAAAACAATAAACTCCCTTCTGGTTTAGGATTAAGTATCTTTCGAAATTCAATAACAGAACTGGGGGCCCTAGTTATACTGAAACAGTTTTGATTACGTTTGCATTGATCTACATTTTAGGTCGTTTTTGTTGTATTTTATTTTATGATTGCTATGAATAATGTAAACAGCAAATTATACGCCATAATAACGTTATCACGAAAATAATTACTTGGGCATGATAATAAAACATTTCTCTATAAAAAGTTTATTGTAATTTCCCTATAAAAGAATTCAGACGCTGATGGAGATGCAAATGGTGAAGATCACCTTGGGATCAATATGAAACAAGAAGATTCTAAGAAAATGTTTGAATGCGATGTATGTAACATGAGATTTTCGAATGGGGCCAATATGAGACGACATCGAATGCGACATACTGGAGTTAAGCCTTACGAATGCCGAGTTTGCCAAAAAAGGTAATGTGGAATAGATTTAGATATTCTAATGGAATTTTAATGGATATCAATAACTAATTTTGAATGGCTATTATTTGAAGATTTTTTCGAAAGGACCATTTGGCCGAGCACATGGCTACACATTCAAAGCTGCTCCCATTCCGATGTCCAATCTGCAACAAAGTAATTTATCGATTTGAAAACAGTTGGGTTTTATGGTAGTATGGGGAATACAGTTTTGTTTGTTTTCTCCAGGGATTCCAGCGTCAGATAGCGATGAGAGCTCACTTCCAGAATGAACACGTCGGCGGGTCCCACGACATGGTGAAAGCGTGTCCTTTGTGCTCTTATAAAGCGGGTTCTATGAAATCCTTGCGGGTCCATTTTTACTCAAGACATGGAATAGATCTAGACAATCCAATGCCACATTCTCCTTCCCTTCAGTGTTCTTCCAACGGAGGCTCCTCCAGTTCTCCAGGTCCATGCAACGGGAACGGGGAGTACTCCGAGCTTGCTCATGCCCTGGGATTCGAGGACAGAGAGAAGAGCAGCGATTCCCTCATTCCCTCGCATTTCCTCGTCCCGCAAATTGAAATTTCCTCAAATTCTCCCTATCCTGCCCATTTCGCTTTCACTGCCGATTCTAGCTACAACTTTGCTCAAGATGACAGACATATCGGTAAGCAGCTACAAATGTAACAACATTTTCTATTGTTATTTCGCCAGGATTAATATTTGTATCTTGATACAGGCAATGGTGGAAGTCCACCTCCACACAACGTGTCACCACAATCGGACTCCAGTTCAAATTTACCTTCCAGTTCAGATTTAATCACAGTTGTCGTTAAAAAAGAACTACTGGATGATCGTGAGCAATCTTCAAGCATTGGCGATTCAAAATCGAAAGATTCCTCGGATAGCAATGAAGATATTCAGGATATGCCTGAGGATTTGTCATCAGGAAATGGAAATTCTTTCAGGTAATCCATCAACTGAGTTTTGAATAATATTTTAGGACTTTTTCTTTAAAACCATTATTATTTGCAGGTCGCACAGTCCAAAATGTAGTTCATCGTCGCTTTTGAAAGCCTCATCACTAAAGTCACTTTTAAGGGACGATTGGAGGAAGGATAGTTCCCAGGGTGGTGGGACCAATTCTGGTGCTTCTGCGTCTCGTGCCCGTAGTGATAGCTCCAGTCACTCTGGCCACAATGCCTATCATACTCAGGTCAGTACTCAGATCCCTTAAAACCTTTTAATTCCTTCCAAGCCAAATAATTTTTTTTCTTTAGCCATACGAAGGAGAGGCGATCACGTCGTCAAACGGACCGGAGAGTGGAACATCACATTCCATTTATAGTCGACGTGGGATGCAATTTCCAGCTCCATTACACCAATGCGTTTATTGCGGCATTATTTTTCCAGACAAAACTCTGTATTTTTTGCACAAAGGATGCCACTCAGACTCAAACCCCTGGCGCTGTAATATTTGTGGGGAGTCCTGCTCCAATGTCTACGATTTTAACTCACATTTGCTAAGCAAATCCCACCAATAGAATTATGAAACTTTAATATTTAATCACAGCCATATATTCTATTTAAATTTAAACATTCTATAGCTACATGTACTACTTTTGTATCTGTGTAAACTATTAGCATAGCTGTAGGTACCGACAAGGCCTAAAAACCTTTCTCTAGAAGAGAAATAATTATACTATATGTATGTCATATATATTTGTGTAACGTTATATCGATTCTTGCGATGTATAGAATACTTGATGATTCGTTATCTGTTGGACAGTGTAACATTGATTCAGTTTTCATAGTTGTTTTTATGTATCTGTAGTAATAGTATAATAATACTTGTTGTGTTTGTCGCTTTAAAGGTAGTGTCTAATTTACGTGTTAGAATAGCTATAAGTGTTTCGTGTTGTAGCATCAATGTTGATTTTTGCACTACTAATTTTTTAGCCAGAGATAGATCTGAATTTTACATTTATATGTAGGCGGCTCTCATCAAACCATATCTAATATAATTTAATATCAACACTCAAATTATCATTATTAATCTAATAATAGGACATGAGTCTATACTTTTCAGTTCTGACATCTGAAATTAATTTATGCATCCCTTTTACTCGATATGCTTAGATGTCCATTCCGGTGTCGTAGGCCAGAAAGGACACCGCTTCCATTAGCGATCTCCGAATTATGGCGGCCAAGGAAAACAAGAATCTAAATATTAATTTCTCAACTCCGGTATACGTATGAAAAACATTCAATTTTTACTTTAGCGAAAACTGCGATTTTACCCGATATTATGTACTACTCTCACAGTTTTGTATTTTAGTAGGTAGGTAGTCTAAAATACTAAATTGCAATATGGTAGATATTTGAAAATTGGTAAGATGAGAGTTGTTGCTGGTTTTTTCAAGGTGAACAATAATAATGTGGTGCCCATTGGCTCCTTTGAAGATAAGTGACTGATCCTCAAAAGTGTGGGCATCCAATTAATTATTTTCCAGACAATAAGAAATTAAAGTCCGTGAATTGCACTTTTTAGAAAAATATTGTATAGGTACCTATATAATTTCTATCGATATTTCCAATACTCTTTAGACATCTATGCATAATACATTAAGACGTACCATTCCATTATTATGGAAAAGTGTTTTAAAGTTGACCAAAACAATAGTTGCATTGGCTTCTATCACTAAATGCTCGATACTGAAATCCCAACTTATATTTATATTTTCGACTGACCATGAATGCCTATGCTTTACTTTATTTCTATTTGCAGCAATACTGCATTTGGTGGTGTAAGTTTAGAAAGATCTTATTTGTCCTTTTTTAAATGACTAATTGACAATTTTAGGGGACAGTACTCAATTCAGATAAACTTTCTCTTTAACACTTCACATGTAGGCATCTAAAAAAACTACTTAAACTGTCAAAATTAGTATTTGCATATATTATTCTGTGGTCCCGATTATGACATTATTAAAACAAAAATACAGATAAAAGTTTATGTCCGTAATTACAGTTAGATTTGCTAGTCTGCCGTATGTTTCCCAATAAATTCAGGTTCCTAATTAACCAGTAGTTTGTATAAACACAGCGGGGGTTTATTGGGAAGTACACGGTATGCAAATTGTTGTGAACTAAGGTACGCAATATGAATTTAACGTCTGCATCTAAAAATGTAATCTCAAAAAGTAGTTCTAGTGCCTTTTCTACTTAGGAATTATAATTATGATGCAGACTAAGTCCATTCCTATGCATCATTAGTTTTGACAATAATTAAGAAATTATTAAGAACAGTAAATTATTATATTACATACCAACACACAAATAAATGATTTTAATTGCACACATTTCTAAATTTTATTTGGATGCTTGCTATCATTAGGTATTAAAGTAACCCTAGCACGCACGCTAAAGAAAAAGCAGGCTATAATAGATAAATGTACTGACAATATGGAAATAAGACAAAATTGTCAGATAGTGTCTTTTAATAATTATATAGGGATGCTGGCAATCTGTATTCATGCAATTTATTTCAATGAGATTATTATAGGTACCTTCACTAACTAAAACTTGTCCATTATTATAATATGTCGGTGCTAAATACTAAGTACAATTCTTAAGATTGACATTATTATTTTCACCACTTGCTTTACGATGGGAATGTATCTGTTGAAAGATTACAGTTAGGCTGAAGCCCAATACTACCAGAATTTTATTCAGACTCTCTTAAATTTTTACCTTAGGGTTATCCCAATAATATGAGGACATTTTATATATTTAATAATGCTCAAAATTTTACATACGTATTCGCATGATTTTAAAAATTTGTAGAAAGCATTACTAATTACAATACCCAACATAATTATCTCTAAAAATGTGACATTTACTATTCAGTATGAGTTTAAAGAGTTTAAAAAACGTTCCTTTCACTATTGAATTATACTGATTTGGTTACATGCAGGCATGTACTTAGTGTAAACGGTTGGATTTCAGAGCTATTTATCTGGAGGTTTTTAAGCGTGATGTAGTATGATGAAAAAATATATCTCTTGTTATAACTAAAATTATCAGGAACTTGAGAAACTGTGGATATCTATGAAACTTAATATTCACTAGATCACTATTGATATTTTTAAATGAAGATTTGCTTGACATAAATCATAGGAGTGTCCTTAAAAGCCAGAAATGTGCCGAATAAAAACGTAATAAGTACTGATTCAACAGACATAATAATATCATGATGAAATGAAATAGTCAAATATCTTAGTAACTTTTGTCTTGTTCAGTATTACTGACCAAGGGTTTGGGATTCCAAAAATCTACCCATGAAACTTCAAATTTTGTCTATGACTGACAGTGGACCAAATCTAGCGAAACCACAAACCCATAAACTTAATATTCTAATTGTGTTGATCTGGTTTTGTCAAGATTAACGAAATCACAATGGTGCTTCGATGCGTGTGATTTAGCCGGAACTATTTCTGTTTTGTGTAAATTATACGCACATGGAAATACGTAAATGTGCATGAGGAACCTAGTTGTTTTTGATCAGATGCCAAAATGAGTATAATGTGTAATATAAATTAGCTAATGATACCTATACCTAATCAAGTGTACTTATCATTATCAATTAAAATGTTGATGATTTAGTAGTTGCGGTAATAAATACATAATTACGTGTATGAACTGTGGTGCGTATTTTAAAGTTGCTATGCATTTTGTACATAATATTATACTTAAACTCGCCCTTGATGGTGTTTTTGTATCTTTAACTTTGAAACTGCATGTGGGTGTGTGGAAACGTGATGTATGCATAAATTACTAGTGAATTGTGCCGAAATTTCAATAAAGAAAATTTGAAATTCGAATGGTGGAAATGTTTTTCTGTACGGGATTTTGGAGGCGTGCAAAGTGTGTACTGTATGTATAACGGAAATGTTGTCAATTATAGTGCAACTAATCTTCATGGTTGAATCTTAATTATCTCAGAAGTCTTGTACATATTTATAGTTTCCAATTTATTAAGTAGGGACCTACTTACATTATAATTTTGTACCGTGTAATACTAAAGTAGGTGCTCTAGTATCATAGAATTATAATTTATTATACAATCAAAAGTAAAATGAAGATGCGCATTGTTATCAATAACCACGAGGTTTTTTTATAGAAGTATTGCAGCTTTGTAGCTACCTAGTAATTTTGAAATGTAGTTATTTCCTTTTTGTTGACCCGTTATTATGTTATAATTCTGGAAGTTTTAGATTTGTTGATGAATATATAAGGTTGTTATGTATATTACCTGCGTTAGTTTGGTATCTATGATTATCGCACATCATGTAACATATTCTGTAACCCATACCTATAGGCGTAGTTATTTCCTGTTAGCACTTATTGAATGTAAAATAGTATCAGGGAAAAATAGTTTTGAAGTCTGTACTGTAGTTCTCATTTTTAATTGAACCTCCGTTCTTTAATTGTCAAAAGTAATTAATTTCTAAGCGAAAAGAAATAATTGTTCCTTGTTTAAAACCTTGAAATGCTATGGTTCATTTGATGTTTGTGTAATTATGCATAGTCTAGCTGAATGTAAAAAAATTAATGTACTAATAGGTACCTCAGGAAATAATTGTTAAAAAACTAAGCCAAGTGGGCTCCGTTAATTAAATTCATACTTAACGCAATAAATATCGATATATTTTATAAAAAAGAACTAAATGTGCATATTGGTTTAAATCGTAAAGGGAAATCAATCATTTTTACAACCTCAATAAAGGAACACAGCAGCTCAAGTAGAAGTGACCAAGTAATTAAAAATATCTACCATTAGTAAATTTAAAAAGAAACTGCATTATACATAAATAGAAA
>JABASH010003651.1:0-15933 GCA_019776445.1 Tomocerus maximus | reverse complement strand
TATCATTGCCTTCCTAAAAAAATAAAATTTGAATTTTGTTGTACTCAACCCAATGTAAATTGATCGAGTTCATGGCAAGTTCCGCTAGATACCTCGACGGAGGGGTGTTGGACCTTAAGGTATAAGACTGTCATGGTCATGAAAATTAGTTCATAAAAAGCAACATCAAAATGTCATCTTTTGTATTCTTAAAATGTCGAATGATTTTATTATAAATGACAAAAAACTGACATAATCTTTTCTTTATCATGTAGTATGCCATTTGCTCGGCGACTTCTTTGAGGCCATAAAAAAGGACTGGGAGAAAGCAGGAAAATTATTTTCAGTCAACTGTAATGATTACAATTATGGACATTCATGTTTCAAGTATGGAAACTACTTGTTTGTCGGAAAGGGATCAGTTAAACAAGATCATACTAAAGCGGCTGAATATTATGATAAAGGCTGTAATCTAAAATTTTCAGAGGCTTGCTTGCACGCAGGTTTGATGAGGACATCAGCTAATTCTCAGGTAAGTTACTTGACATTTTATTGAAGTAATTAGTATTTCAAGCTGCTGATCTATAAATAGCAAATGTTAGTCAAATCTCTAATATAAGTATTAATACCAGCATGGTTTATGAGCTGCAAATAATAATATATTTATTTCTTCGACAGACCACTCAGCTTCCAATCTTACAATAATGATTGATTGTAGCCCTGACTCAAACCCGTACATAAGTGCAGGGAAAAATGCTATTCTAAACTAGGAGTGTAAAATCTAAAAACTAACACAATAAAAAAATGATATTAGTATTATATATTAGCTTTGTTACAGTGTGATACCAATGTATTAGCAAGACAATCAGGAAGGATACCTAAAATTAGTTAGAATAGATTGAATAGAATCTGTACTTAGTGATAGTAAATAATCTATATTATCTGGTTAGGTTGCGCAAAGTAGGAAAACGTTAAAACTCTACTTCTCCCTGTTTATTTAAAATATTTAAAATTGTACTGGTTTTGGTTGTTCTTTGTTTTTGAATATCAGGGAGGTTTATTTTTTTAAGTTTTTCGTTCTAAAATAAAATGAATTAAAGACGTATTTTGTAATTTCCTCAAAGTCAAGTAATTTTATACAGCGATGCGCAATGTATTAATCAAGTATTTATTGAATATGACAAAGGAAAAATCTAATTTAATACTTTGCTTTTAAAGGTAGAGAAGGACCACAAAAAAGCATATGAAAATTTTGAGGCTGGATGCTCCATGAATAATGGTATGAGCTGCTTTTACGTTAGTGGGATGTTCATCGCTGGTGTCAAGGACCTTTTCGCTAGAGATATGGAAAAAGCATTTGAATATTCGGTCAAAGCCTGTCATTTGGGTAACATGTACGCGTGTTCAAATCTGTCTCAGATGTATAGAAAGGTTAGTTAAAAATAATGATTTTTAGGATAAATATCGTTAAAAATATGGTTATTGGGGAAAAATTTATGTGTACCATTCAAATAATATATTATTTCTTTACACCCTTAGGGAGAAGGTGTCGCACAAAATAAACAGAAAGCTGATGAATACAAAGCTTTAGCTTTAGAAATGCAAGATCAAGTAGTTAAACAGTTTCGAACTATTCAATTCGGCGATGGAGCATAAAGTTTAAAACTGTAGAAGACCATATATTTATCCATCAATAGTTTTTATTTGCACTTGTAACAGAAAAGTAAATATTTTATGCAACTAGTCTGAATTCTAAACGCATGATTTGTGCAAAAGTAAAATATATAAAATATATATAAATTATTTAATATTTTCTCTACTTGATAAAACGTTAGTGTTACGCATGAACAAACTTTTTTAATTAGAACGAGAATACAATTTTGTAGTGCTGGAACTGAAACAATTAGGGGTTTATGTCACTAACGTACATTGTGATGATGTAGAGATTTTTTCTAAAGGGTTGTATCGCTAATCTGAAAGCTCAAAAGCTTACTTATTCTGGTACATACTTACTTGGAAAATAATTTAATTTATGGTAACCTAAACGTGTATTTATTAATTTAATAAATAGAAAACATTAGATAATTTTATTCTTTATCTGTGGATACTGGATACAGCATACTCAAAACCGAGACTTCAATTCTCGATGGAGCCATTGCAACGCGTCCTCCAGACCAACCCCTGTTTTAGTGCAACATGTTATAAGTTCACATCTGAAACTTTTACCCAGTTGTTGCAAATTCAGTTTATCATATATTTCTTCAAAAGACATCACACCAGGCAAATCCTGACAAATAAAAGAACACGAAACGGTACAAGCGGTAGATACAAGGATCACTTTTATTTTCAACATATGCACGGAAATCACGGAATTTGATATATTGTAATGAATTCTACAAGCTTACTTGTTTATTAGCCAAAACGAGAATGACTGCTCCGTGTCGCTCACTAGTAAACAAAAGTTGCTCGATTCTTTTAAGCTCATCTGCAGCTTCAGAAATCCTTTCTCGATCATTTGAGTCAACGACAAATACAACGGCCTGTAGGTAGGAATGAAAAATAAGATTTTGTATGCTTTTTGGTAGTTTGTAAGATTGTTATACAATGACTATTGGCTACCATAATTAATTAGGCATCACATTTACCTGAGCATTTTCGAAGTAAACGGGCCATAATTTTCTTATTCCATCCTGCCCTCCAAGATCCCAGAAATCAAGATTTGAGCTTTTGTAGCGTATAGTTTCATGATTGTAACCTATTCATGGATATTTCATAGAATTAGAATGGGATATGGTTACAAAGGCAGATGCAGATGATGGTATAACAATATCGAAATAACGTATCATTGGGACAATGACAGTCACAGTTTCAAAGTTAGTGCAAATGCCTAATATAACAAGCTTTAATTTACCCTTTTTAAAAAGTCATAAACGGTAAACAGGAAATGGTACATCGTGCCTTTCTTTCCATATATATTATAGGGCCAAGATAATTTCTAAGTTCACGGGACAAATGGTTACGGTAAAAATATTTTTGCTCAGTGGAAATATGCGATATGTAACAAGCCCCAGTCCTGTCTTTTATATAATACTATTACTACTATAATACTATTGCCAAATATGTAGCAACAAAAATGGTTAGGTGATTAGAAGGATAAAGTCATGCTTTTTTGTGGAACGTTACTTACAATGCAATGAATAAATGTACTATTTAAATTAACTGGCAGTTAATGAGTCAAACCAATAACCATTTACTATTATGACGTAATTTAAAATGACATTATTCAAGGTAAATCATTATTTTCTTACCAATTGTTGGTATTGTATTGATTAAATTCCCTGTCTTCAATCGGTATAAAATGGACGTTTTTCCAGCAGCATCCAAACTCAAGATAAGTATTTTTCTGTACCTTCGCCGTTTCGGAAATGAAACCCGAGGAAAGCTGCTAACTGTGAGATTTCTTAGCGACATCGATCGAGACATTTCATTTCCCATGTTGAACAAATAAATATGAATGAATTCTCAAAACAGCTGCAAAATTTCCCCTACAATAAGCTTCAAAAAATTCTGCTCTTGACTTGACAATGCAGCTCAGCCCGAAATAATTAGTCCGTATTTGATACGGGGTTCCAATCCAAGTTCCAACGGACAATGCACACTGTAAACAATTGATTTATTTTACGACTTGGTGCGGTAATAAAACTTATAATTTGCAACAGAATGCCATCAATTTCATAAGAACGTCAATTAGTCATTGTCTAGTGTGGATTAATCATAGAAATTTGATAGAAACCTATCAATGGTAGTAGAGTAGACGTACTGAAATAGGTACAATACAACTACCTACTACAAGCAATCGCCAAGGTTCTTCAAACAGTTTTGGCATTACTGCATTACAAAATAGTTTTTAAAAAAGTTAATAACGCACCTAACGTCTCGTTTTGCTAATGCATGCTATGGATCGGGAAAAAGCTGCTAACCTAATCCTGACCCTATATATACATAGTATAGTAAGTATAGTATTTAATTTTGTGCTCCTCTCCTAACCGAACCGTCGTAATAATGTTTCAAAATCGCAGTTGGGGTGCATATTGACTCACCTTTTACCGTCAAAACTATGAAACTAAACATTCACATGAATTTCCACCGAAACGGTCATTTGGATTTGGTAAACGATTTTAGTCATACATTTAGCGCGTATGATAAAAAAACGCAGACATTTTATTGGAAGTCATACCATTACCTTTTAACATGATTCGACATAAACCATTAATCATCCAAACCCAAAGGCACCTGAATTTCATGCTGGTGAAATAACTTCTTAGTTTTTGCCAACGTTTTATTTGAAAGGGAGAATTCATTTACTAGGACTTATAGGTTTACTACATATTTCTAGTAAGATTTGACACTCTTTTTTGCATGTTTTTTGCATATATCGTATTCATTGGTAAACAAATAAAGTAATGACATTTTGGTGTACATCAAGTGTACACTGTACACTACAAATGCCGAAGTGCAACAGTGTAAGTGCTAACGCTAAACTGCTTACTACTGTAATATAATATAACAAAACAGAATTTCTAGTGCGTATAATACAAGACAATTAACACGCTCAACTACAACTACCACACAGCCTTTAACAATGTTTTGATATAGAATAAAAGTAAGAGTACTCTTATCAAATTAGGTGCCTTTAGAACTTTAGATAGACCACCAATTTTGATGTTATTATATGTGCATTTAATTAAATGAGGTTTGAATTTGATCTTATAAAAGAATACACATATCTGTGTATGTGTAGAGTGTAGATATAGAGCTTAGATATAAAGAATTTCATTGAGCTACTGCATTCATGCTTTTGAGACGGATAACTATCACCGACAATATCACATAACTATAAGATAGGTGAGGTACCCTCTTTTCAATGTATATATACTTATGTATTGTCGCAAAGAGATGGTCTAGATGTATTTCATAAACATGCAATAAAAACAATTGTTATCAGTGCATGAAGAGCAAACTACAATAATTACACAGTGAGGACAAGAGTGAAGACATGTAAGTAGGTGGAGATGTCACTTATTCGTAGGTCAAAGAAAGTCTAAAAGTCGTCTCCAAATTAACTGGTCACCGAATCGTATCAAATTGCTGACCTTTTCCACAGCAATCTACGTTTACTTCTATTTCTTTATCGCCTATGCATTTGTTTCGTCAAGTTCAGAGCCAACTCAACAAAACAGTAAGTGTGAATCCAACCAGTCAAGATCTGAACATTGTTGTTTTCAGGAGTCAAGTTTACTGCTAAAGACGTCCACATGAAATCAAAGTTTCAAAATAGGAATAGCAATGGATATTTCATGGATTTTGTTTCTAATTTCTCTTCAATTTACAGTCCAGTGTTTGTGTTACAGTCTTTCCCTTTCTCGGAATGAAGAGTCAGATAATAGATTGGATCTGGACGACGAGAAGGACAGAGACAGTCGAGATAGTCGAGAACGGAGCGACTGGAGAAGACCGGACACTTATCAAGATGACCAAGAAAAAGCACAGTTTAAAGGATGGAACTACATAGATACATCTAAAGGTACACAATATATTTCAGTTTATAAATAATATACTTAAACAGTAATCGATATTTTATAGTCATGAATTTTTTCTCTCTCTATCCTTTCTGCTTTTCAATTATTGCCCAGTGATTTCATCATGAAATGCCTAGGCAAGTCTTTTTTGAAGTGAAGTGGAAGGTAGTTGTATCAGAGTTGTATGCATATACGATGAACGATGATTTTTGTGTAAAATGTAGTATACCTAATCTATAACTTAAGTGACTAAACCGCAGATGTAGGACTGCAGGCCAATCTAACTTCTCGGATTTTTTAGACCTAACCTAATTTAAATTAAACTAACTAAAATCTGCAAAGTTAGATTGGCCTGCGGTCCTAAACCTGCGGTTTAGTCACTCACGTTAATCTATATAATATAATAAATATTTGCATTACAACTAGGATTAGGTACATTGGTTTAATAATTGTGGTGAAAATTAACAAATTTTAGAATGGTCCCCACATAAAAAGACAATAAGTCTCCAAGTATTGGATGATCCTCCTTACTACGGCCATGGCCATGGTGGACGACCTTCATGGCCCCATGACGAGTATTTGTACGGGAATTTTTATGGATCTCACAATAGAAATGGAAGTGGAAACAGTAGTACTAGACCAAGTGACCTAGCCAGTAGTCCTTACGAGTGGCAAAGACTGCCTTACAGATATTCTTACTATCCTTATCCTTACCCAAATCAGCAGTCAGTTACAGAAACCAACACTAATACTAAACTGGAAACGACGGATGCCCAAGGAACTACTAGTATATCAGACAAGAGACACCATCCATATGTCTACGGCAATTCATGGTATAATCCCTACTATGGAAATGGTGAGTTCTGTCTATCTATTGGTACTCTTTTGTGAAATTTTATGTTCTGGAATTCATGAATCAATGTCTCAACATCTAATAAGTTCAACCAGTATTCTTCTCCTTTGTGAAATGCATCATTCATGTCATTATCAACACTACTTGGTGACAATTTATTTAATATTCTACCATATACTGCTATTAGGCTGTACTTTCATTCATTTACTGTTACTTTTTGTTTTTCATACTAGCTGTATACTAAACTTATATCTATTTCTGAGATATATATATAAATATCATAGACATAAGAGTGCAGAATGTGTAAAAATGTCATGCTCTTTAACCACAACTATGAAACCATGACACGCAAGGGGAAATACTGCAAAATATGTTGAGGTGTGCTGTCATGACCTAGTTTTTACTTTTATTCTTGTCTGAATGTACAGAGTTCAGAGGAGGAGGAGGAGGAGGAAGAAGACGCTTTCGTTTGCAAATCCATCCTGGTTTAATTGCTGCCCCTTTAGCAGGTATCGCTGCTTATAAGGCAGCCTCTGCTTTCAATCCCTTATTGGTGGAGTTAGGCATAATTGATAAAGGACACGGACACGATCATGGTCATGGATGGGGTGGTTCTGGGTATCCTCAGTATCCCTCTTATCCTGCATATCCACCTCCGATTTCCCCGATTGTACCTTCTTACCCTCCTCCGTACAGACCACCCATTGGACCACCTATTGGAGGGGCTTACCCTCCTAATGGTATACACGACTCCCAGACTCCTTATCCCATTTTAATTCCAGGAAGACAAACAGAAAATGAAAAATCCTCGTGGTGGAACCCATTTTCAGTTTTGACTCCTAGATCTTGAGTTATATTATTTGTATAATTATACTAATGTGCTAAAATAAAAGTATTCACATATTATTGTTATTATTAACTATATTGACATACTTGGCATAATAACATTGATTTTATGAACTTATGGTTCTGTGCATATGCATATACGTTAAAATTGTTGTGCTTAGATGTTGCATCCGTTACAAACTGGCATGCAAAGAAATCCTCATTTTACAAGTAGCTCAGTTCATATTGTTGGAAGGAAAACGATTTTATTCATTGTACAAACACTAATAAGTAATATTCCAACAAACATACAATACATAAGTTATTACGTATATTCTTAATCATGCCTGCATACTTAATTTTTTCCACTCATCTACATATTCGGTTGACTAGCTACCTAATAGCTATAGGTTTTTCTATGCATTGCATGCATGGCTAAACTAAATAAAATTATTTTGCATAGTAAGTACAAAATTGACCAGGGCAGTAGATTTTTTTCCATATTAAATTTGTATTTGAATTAAATAGTAATATAAGTAAAAATTAACGATGCAAAAGTACTTTTGGGGAGTTTCCCTTAAGCCGTATAGATAGTAGATACGTCAGTAGATCTATAATTTGTAGGAAGGACTTCATAAATGAGTCAGAGATCTAAGTACAGTGTTTTGGGGAACAGTAAGCTAATATGTGTGCAGAAAAAGTAACAATTTTGATTTTTTGTAATGATTATGCAGATAGTTCTTTCATCTGTGATTGTGATGTAGGAAGTCAATCACTATCTGATACAAATAATCTTTCACCGTGGGTCATCTACATATCTCTATACTTATTAAGATTTGTCACAGATCCATGCACAAGGCACAACAAAACATAAACTAAATACACTAGTACATTTAACTTTAACAATGAACCATTAGCCTCAATACCTAAATAACTTTAAAGCGCAGTAAGCAATCTGCAGAAATTATATGGCGCATTCTACCTCAATAAGTATAAACAGTCTGGATCTAATTCTTTTTAAACATCCTAACAAGAATGCGTATTTGACTTTCTATCTTTCTACCACTACACATACCCCTACCAAATTTTACATGCCTTGGGATTTTCTGGTCGTGGGCAAGTCCATGCGTAAGCAAATTCCTCTGAATTTTTGACTACACCTTTCACACGGAATTCGTCTGGACTGTGGGCGTCAACTGTAATCGATTCTTTTAGATTCCCAGGAGTATATGAAGTACACAAGCTCTAAAGAATACAAAATAAACAATTATCTTCGTAATCATTATATGATAAGGAGAATCACAAGGTTTGATAACAATACCTGTGCGAACGAAAGGAAGAAAAGTTGTTCTGGAGAATAGCTCATTCCTGGGAGATACTTGTCTTCCCCATTTTGAGCGATATACCTCTGATAAGCGTTGTAAGCCTCTCTGACTCCACCGTTATCGGCAATATTTTCTCCAAGTGTTGTTATACCGTTTACCTAAATAACATTTATTTCCCAAACTCTATTATATATGTACAGGCCATTCAAATGCCCACCTATATGCATATTTCCGGTAGGCAGGTGCAAGAATTCATTAAATTCACCTTAATCTTTTTCCCAGATATTTTAGCTTTGTAAGATCCATATTGCTTTTGAAAACAAGCAGCACGTTCGGCATAGTTCTGAGTAGTTTTTGCATCCCACCAGTTACGAAGGTTCCCCTTCTCATCATTTTGCTTTCCTATTATGTACGAAAATATCTCTCATAAAAATATTCTTTGTGTTCATGTGGACATAAGTACTTTAGTCAAGTAACAATTAAAGTTAGGTAAATAGAAAAGCCCGATATTCCTTCAGATATAGGTAGGTAGGTTTTACTTTACCTGTGTCATCAAATCCATGAGTAATTTCATGACCAATAAAAGCACCAATGGAACCATAATTGAGAGCCCTGTAAATATTAGTATTTAGTATGAATTTCTGAAACACATACTATTTTAAAGTAATTTAAAGTTCTTACGCAATATCATCAGATCGGGAGTTAAAAAATGGACTTTGCAAAATTCCCAAAGGTAGATCTAAATATTTTTACATAAATATTATATTACCTTGTGCCAATTTTTGTATTAAAATATTAATGTAAGCGATCATAATTGTATTATCACTAGTACAATTTACATAGAGTAATCTATCTATACAGTTAGCAGTACTCACTAATAGAATTGTAGTGTGGAGCATAAGCCGCATTTACTGTGGCAGGGGTCATTATCCATCTGAAGTTAAGTTAAGTAAGTCTCATGAAAACAAATTATAATTTATTCCAAAAGCATATTAATACTATGGTAAGTTAAAATTGAGTCGTAACGAATGATGGTGGGCAACCTTTTAGGATCTTTGCTTTTCGCTATTTCTTTCAAATCATACCAGGTACGCCATCGGGTGACATCCAAGCAGTTTTGCATATGACTAGACGAGTTTCTTAAGTGTAACTGTAATAATGAACAAGTCATAATATTTTATTTACTGCAAAATCCATATCATAAATCTTATACAATCAATTATGAATGTTTACCCCATCATAGTATTTTTGAAGACGTTCTGGTTTTAATAACCAATCAGGAAAACCAATGTGGGTTATCATACTTTCAACCTTCTTCCTGGCTGCGTTTCGGGTTTTATTGTTAGCAATCCAATCAACGTCATCCAACATGTCAATGAAGGCAGTACGTATATTTTCTACCATTGTATCGACCTGAATTCCAAGTAAATCATTATTGTGTGCTCATTTATATCCTAGAAGCAGCCATTAATCTATACTAATTAAATACTTACCTTCGAAATAAATGTAGAATAATTTCCAGTAGGAAACCTACTCTGCACATATCGGTAAGAAATGGCCATTCCTAGATAATTGTTTGCTTTATTTGAACATACTACCGATCTAAAAAACAGGAAATTCATGATTACTGTAAGTTTATATTAGTTTTTAAACTTTTCATATCTAAAGTAAATGTAACTGGTGTCTGTGTTTAATTTACCTTGATTCAGGCCGTTCAACTCCTAAGGTCTTCTTGTTATACTGATTATAGAATTCCCGCAGGCTGTCCCTTCCTTCTTTAGCATAGTCGAGTAAAATACGCCACTGTAGGTAGTTTTCTGGAAAAAATATAGACAGATGTGCACTTTATAGCTTTAATGTAGATTGTATATACCCTATCATCTAAAATAGCAGTAGACATAAAAGATATAGTTACCCAATATTTCAGAATGAATGTCATTAAGCACAACAGCGATATAATTGAAATACAGCATATCTAGTACTACAACTGTTGTTGAATTTTGTAAATTAAAGGGTAGGCTACTGTTTATTACATCCTGAAAAACTTCTTGAAAGTAATCCATCCAGACAATCTGAAAGTACATAAATTATACCTCAACAATTGTAAATAGAATATACAGCAAAGCTTATGTTGATGTGCTTATCCAGCATAAACTTACTGTTGAGTTTTTAGTTAAATTCGAAAGCTCAGTAATAGTCATAGGGTTGTACATTTCGGATTTATTTCGCCTGTCTTCTTCAGCTGTGCTTATCTATTGTGACGTTCCAATATTGTCAATTAACTTTTGTGACTCAGATAGGAATGACTCAGTCTTGTAATTACAATTTATAATACCTTTGCAAGCATTGTCTCATAAATGATAATATTTTTGGCAACAGCTTCATTATCGTCTTCAGGTTTAAAAACATTCCAAATGTTTTTAATTAGTGTTTCATAAGCTTCAAGTTCTGTATTGTTGGGTTTTCCTAGTAAATATTGACGGGATAATCCAAGGTTTGGCTGATCCAACTGTTTTTCAATTACAAAATATTAGAATACTTTAATGCATTATAAATGTTAAGCACTTTATAGGGCAAACTCTTTACAACATACGTAAATTGTGTGTTGCGAGGTATTTTTTTCATCGATATAAACTATCGTACTAAATAAGTAGTCCCCATCTAACACTCTACGAATCTTCCCCAAAGTGACACTCAATTGACTTTTATTAGTTTCATTCGCAGTTTCACTGTTATCAATGTTATCATGATCCGACAACGTTACCATCCCATGTACAATTTCAAAAAGCAATGGGGTTTCATCTTCATTTCCTAAATCAGAGACAACATAAAGGTAGAATCTGAGCAGAAACTCTTATTTCAATTTATTTGCCATCATATTTTCAAAAATATAGATTTACCTTGATTTATGCAAGCTCTATAAAAGTTCTGAGCTAGTTTCACGGGTTCTGGATCTTCGTCTCGGATCTCACTTTGTAAAATACCTTTACGGACACACAATGTTCTCAATAAGTTCACACAATTTGATTTTCAAATTACTTGGATTTCTGAACTTACCTCTTATGATAAGAATCATTTTTTCGTGTAGCATGTCGAATGCGCCCCATCGAGGTTTATCATGAGTATTTTTGACCCTTCCACCACAAGCAAATTCATAAAAGTCTTCGCATGGATCGGCACTTGAATTTAAACTACTAAGTATTGCCCCTGCTGTTTTCACACATTCAGCGGTAAGACAAATGGCATTCCCATTGACACTGTAATTCGGCGGTTTTGTAGTTGTTGGCCGAGGTCTCAGGGTGGAGGTTCCACATCCGCTATCGGAAGTCGTGGTCGTGGTTTCCAACGTCGTCACCCAAGGAGGAAATTCCGTCGAAGGTGTAGCTTTAACTGGGGGCTCGTAATCATCCTCGTCTAATTATTATCATTAAAATCATATTTAGATATTTTATCTGTACTTATAAAATCCACAATTTCTTATATGCTCTCTCGTTTACAGATAAGCAATTTCGAATGATCTTACTTAGTTTAACTCCAACTACAACCACTGCAATCATGAAAGCAAGACACAGGGCACTGACGACTCCCAAAGAAACTGATAGCGTTTTTTCCAACGATGTATACGAACTCCACCCTTTTCGACTTGAACTAGAATTGGAATCATGTTCATGATCATAAGTCATTGGAAAATTCATAGATCCACTTTGACCAAACATTTTCATTCTCACGAACAATCCTCAAAAAAATGAAAACTTCTACCGTACAAAAGTAAAAATTATTTTATCATTGCGCAAAGAATGTTAACTAACGACCAAACTTTTATCCATGGTCTACACACATACACCTACCAGAACTATATGTAATATATAATAAAATTGTAGAGATGAATGTTAGGTCAATTTAGCTAACTGCTACTGTGTGTATACAAATTTTCAGTTAAAAAGTATGCACACTAAAAGAAAGAATAAAAAATATTTGTTAAGTAGTACTGCAGACGAAGGTTTATCTTCAGTAAAAAGGCTTACTGAGAGTATCTAACATTGGTGGTGAGTATTTAATAGGCAATCAAAGACAAACGTGCCCGTCAATACTTATTAGAGAAACTCACAAAGACTTGCATTATGCCGTGTCCTGGCATGACACTGTACTGCTAAAAGCCCCCTAATAATACTCACCATGTTATGAAATCTAATTGTAACGACACTAAGGTACTGACTATCCTATCTAGGCTTCTTACGTTTAATTGTAACATTTGTGCCATTATTCTATGAAAGTCTCATTACCATATTTTGCTACTCATATCAATATCCTCCCTCATCTTTGCCACCTACAAGACGACTACGGCTACACATGCATATAAAATATTGATGTTTGAAAACCTATCTAATCTTGACACAGACAGAGAAATTCTTAGCTAAAATCCTCTTAATCTATGATGTTCGGATATTGAAATGCAGTTTACATTAACAGGGGCTCTACAAAATATCTGTATGTACTATTTGTTCTGAAATATGATACTTATTGCCCTGGCCGATTTGGTTGCTTCGATAAATATTCATTAATTCTACTAATTTCTACTCAGAATATCTCTATAAATTACTTTCTGTCTCAACTGTCTAAATACACCAATATTATGAAAACGACTATCATCCTTTCAGTTTACAATAGAACGATTGTCTTTTGAAATTCAGTTCAAAATGAGGGTATTGTCAAGAGTAGAATATTTTAGTTGGACTTACCCATTGGGAATTAAATTTTGACTACTCTGATCCACTCTGTACTGACTAGCATCAAATGCATCTAAACTAGACGAATCCTTTGGCAAAACATTTCTTTCTTTGGGAAACTGAATCTGTGTATCTGAAGTTGTATGTAAAGAGCTATCATCGTATGGAGATGTAGTAGTTAGGGTTTCATAAGGTGGTGCCTGAGATGAGTTAGGTGCAGAAGATTTGGTTTGTGGCATCCATTTTTCTAGGTTACCATCCTCTTCGAAGGATTGTTCATTGTAAGCAGGAGGGCTTGTTTCTTCAATGGTACTAGTTGAAGACATGATTCGGAATTAATTGCTGAGAAGTTGACAAAGAAAGCTATTGTTTCTATTTAGATTGATATTTTCTTTAGTTTAATGGGAACACAAGGACAATTAAATAAAACACTGGCCACAGTCACATTGAACACTTTTAGTTATAAATTAGGAAAATAAGTATAGAAAAGAAACTTGTGAGAATTATTTAGTTTTCGAATGCAATTTCAGGACTACAAGTCATCGTTAACTTGAAGATCCAAATAGAAAATGAGACACTAATACTACTATGCATGAACACTATATGTGATTGACGATTATGTCGAAAAATTGATTTTACATACAGATTTTATCAACTATAACCTTGATAGTTGTGTTTATCTGTATGATGTATCTGTAGGCAATTGAAAAGGTAGAATTGTACATGGCCAAGGAGCATGATATGCAGGCGACAGGTGTAATTATGGGAGATAAAAATTTACAAAAACCTATTGACAGGTGGGAATATCCACAGTCCATCAAATACCTTATTAATGAGACTTACTACGATTTGTCAATGGAGGACGTAGGTTTGCAATCTCTGAACAGTTATCGCCCTTTTGGGGTTATGGAGAATTTGCATACCTGTAGCATTATTATCATCTGATCACTCGCTTTGGAGGTGATAATGTACATTGTATAGTACAAAAGCCATGGGCCGGGAGTTAGTAAAAGTATGTATGGTATAGTGAATAGTGATATGTAATCACCTGTAGAAACTATACTAAATACACTTGCGAACTGCTGGGGATGAAGGTATTTGATCCATACTATTGGAAATGCATACGATATTGACATCATTTTATTAACATTTACAGATGAATGCTCGTTGTTTTCAGAAAAGGCATACATTTGGGACAAAATATTGCTGAGGATTGATTTTCAGGTCTACATACCCTAGTCCTAGTACAACAAATGAAGAAAAAGAATTAGCAGACTTATTCTGTATATATTTCTAGAAGCACACACAAACTTGCAATGATGTGTACATATAAGTACTGCTTAGGTATAACATACAACTTATGAATGGAGAAAATGCAAGATTCCTACACAATCAAATTCGTACGTAAGTGTCTTACTCAAGATTTCCGGAAAAATCTACTACATAATCTACTTCTATTCGCTAAAATTCTCCTGGGTGGAGAATGGAATGGGATTCTTGTTAGTATGCAAACGCTGTAGTTTTGCATATTTAAACACCTCTCTCTAGCACACTGCAGTGTTAGGTTTACAGCTAGAATATAATGTTCAGAACAGGTAGTCTTTTAATGTTAATGTTAATGAATGCCGACTTTTAAATAAGTGAAATATGAGAATTCGTTTGATTTGGGTAACGTATTTATGTCAATGTGCAATCTCTATAATAATATAATAAACACAATATCTCTATAATGACACACGAGCTGACGTGTCACAAACTGATATGGAATGACATGTATATATAAAAGCTTTATAAATATACTCGAAGATTGACAAATTTTAATTGTTTTTACTATACATACTATTGGTAGATTTTCTGGATGTCTATTCTATGTTATGCATGATATCGGGTATTGATATTAGATTGAAGTGCAGCAACAGGTGGATATTGGTTATCTAAACTCCCTTTATCACTCTTTACCTTCCGATTGAATTTCTTTTGAACACCTGCTGACTGTGCTGACTTATAACATTGGATGACGATTTAATCAAGTAGTTGAAATAATAGTGTGTCGAATCCGACGCGAGCAAAATTATGCATTGATGTGTAGCGATTGGTATTAAAATGGCTTTGTTTAGGTATCTTAAAACTGCCATGCTAGTCATGCAATCATACAACTGAAAACAAAGTAGAATGATTTGACCTTAATCACGAGTTATATCACTCATTCGCGTATAGCCAATATTTTAATGTTTCTAATTCATATGAGTCATCTTTACATATTCAATTACTATTACTTTTACACTTGTGTAAACGCATGTTTATAATATTAAAGGTCAAAATGACAAACCCTGTTTGTTACACCTGTCTTGGATTTTTAAGCATGTATGGTACGGTAAATAACAGACTGATAATAATGGTTACAGAGTTTTATGCCAAGCTGTAAGTATAGCGTCATAATGTCAATGAATTCATGGGTACTTTATTAAGTTGCGACCCTCGGGTCCAACTTTATGCGATCACTCCTAACAGTCTGTCTGTCTGTCCGTCTGTCTGTCCGTCTGTCTGTCCGTCTGTGAACAAATTCTGCGGAGGGAGGTCCAAGGCAACTAGGTATGGGGGAATTCTGAGAAACTAGGTAGGGGAGTTCTGAGACAACTAGGTAT
>JABASH010003650.1:0-15934 GCA_019776445.1 Tomocerus maximus | reverse complement strand
GGAAAGCCTATCTTGGGCAGTAAGGCAGATCTTCAATGTCTAAGCCCCTTGGGTCCGAGGTATAGATCCGTGCTTTAATTATCAGTTGACATTTTCAAATTCGGTTTGGTTTTACTCGAGTTATGCGTACAGACAGATGTAGTGTAGGAAAACCCAGGTAAACGAACGTATTTACACCAACCTTAAGTATACGCTATTCGATATCGTTCGAATTTATTCAAAATCATAAGAAAATATTTGATACCATTCGAAAATATTGAAAACTACAATTGGTGAAAGAACAGGAACATGGAAAACTGAGCTGCATCCAAGAACTTGAAGATTGATTGATCAATATTTTTTGAATATATATAATCAGTAACGTTTGTCATTTTCATTATAATACAAGGCTTTATCTATGATTCAATAAGTTTTGAATTCTATAGTGAAATGAAAGAGTGTCAGTAAATAAATATTTAAATACATTACTTGTAAAACAATGTTTCTAAAAATAATTTTTGTTTTTGCAGGTTAACACTTGGAGAGCATGTGGGTCAATGAATTATCGAAGACTGGGAGGTGGAGTCGGTGTAATGAAAATCCCTTCTTCGGAGTCAACCTACTGGTAGCTTTTAGTCTTATCGAAAGAATTATGGTAATTTGCCGAGCTGCTTTTCTGCTGTAGCCTTCACTGCTATTACTTTATTCGACTGATTTTAATTGAGTTCGCTAACCTTAATGTTTAATCTTTCTTGTCTGTCTTCTCGTAACGAAGTTACACGTTGGCATATTCTGTATTTGTAAATATGTGTCGCATTCTCTACAATTATCTCGTATGTACAATTGCCAATAAACTAAAATATTTATTACCAAAACACCATTACACACATGGTACTTTTGATTAAACCATCTATAGGTAAATTAAAGAATGCTCCCGATTTTGCTTTTCTGTTGATACAGATTGAATTTCATTTGAATCGGTTAAGTCGCCTCTGAGTTATTAATGTTAAAGAATTTGGTTGTTGTACGAACAAATGGTACAATTATAATTATAGTGTCGGTCGGTTATGAATTGACAACCTGGTTTAATCTGACCGTAATGCCCCCGGATATTTTTTGCAATAAACCAATAAGATTCAATAAGATAGCCGGGTAGTCTTCAATTTACCAATGCGATTTATTGTAATCTGAATAACGAAAGATGGTTTCAGACTTCTCGATTGCAAGCTACACACTACATAGAGAAACGCGGAGCATTGATTCTTTTTGGGACTACGACTTCGAAATGTATAGTACCACAGCTGACAGAGTACCTACCTATCTCAAAAATATGGCATAAAATTCTGCAGCATAATTTGGGGTTGGGGCCATATACCGCCTAACACCTAACCCGCAGATGTTGGCCAGACCGACCTAGGCGAAAGTCTAAACTCATATTAATTTGTCTCAAAGCAAATCCTGCTGGATTCCTCTGCGTTAGTTTGCTCCCATTTTTGTTGCTGCTTGGGAATAGTGACTGTGACGAGCTCGTGTATAATACCCTTCATGTCACAGTATCGTATGCGTATGTTTGAACATCCACGGAGGTTTTCTCACATAAGACAAACAGAAACTGTTTAATTATTTACATAGGCGTTGTCACCTCTATCTTCAGGCCATTGCACACCGAGGCAACTACATATTGGTATTATATTAGGTATACCTACTCCACAATATCATGACGTGTGCAATATTGCAGCTTTCTTTCTACTTGTACTAACTACATACACATTCAATGATACTCCGTTTACAAGGCCCAATTATCCCGTTACTTCCGTTCGGTGTGCTCAATTTCTACAAGCAGCTGAATAATTATATCCTAACATATAATGCTTCATCCTGTGCAGAACCTATCACCTTGTTTGGTCAGCAGAACATACCCAAATCCCTCCGTAAGGCCCGCAAGGGTGGGTAAATTCATCTTCAAAAGTGAAAGCAGTAAAATCGTTGAAACGATTACTTTCTCCGACTTTCTCTAAAGGCCGTTTTAGAGATCGGAATCTGCATCAGCTTCTGCATTTCTTTCAAGGGGTCATTCATAGACATTTTGAATATTTAAAGCCCGCGCTATGTTAGTACTGCTAGCAGTGTTCGATGACCAGCCGGCTAAAATGGCCAGTATAAAATGGCTAGCCGGCTGGATAAATACCGTTGTTAGCCGGCGGCTAAAAAGGTTAAATTGGTTAAAATGGTCAAAAACAGGTAAATGGGGTCCTTTGAACAAAGAAAACCATCCTTGATTGGGCGGTATATTTAAAAAACCATCCGTTTTGGCCATTTTAGCCACTGGCCATTTCAACCATTTTAGCCGGCTGGCTGGTCAAAATGCTTTTAGCCGGATAAAATCGAACACTGACTGCTAGCTCTGGCTCTGACGAATGCAAATTCTGAACTCTAAGACTTGAGATTTCTAAATTCTGATGGAGTTGAGAATGACGTGCCTAGCCTACTATTAAAAAAAATAACTTAATAACTTTTTTTAATAACTGTCAAACCACAGATTTTATATTGGCATATTACACATTACACCACTTCTGATCTGATGTTTGTTAAATTCCGCGTCAAATTGAAAGCAGCAATTCGTTGAGAAACTATCATTCAACCTAAAAGTAACTAGGGGCCATCCACAAAAGACGTAACCAGAAAAAATAACTTATTTTATAGAAATTTTAACACTAAAACTAACTATTAATAGTAATTCAAGAACTAAAATTAGTGTCACACACAAATTAGGTCTAATTTTTACCTCTCAAATTATGAAATCCGCAAAATTTGACAACGTGGTCTGTAGGACTTGGACCTTAAAATTTAAGGTTAGTTAGCGATTGGACATTGCACCCTTAACATGAATTGTGGGGTCTTGGAGGTTACCTGGTGTTGGCATAATCGTCCCCCAATGAGCGAGATAGTAAATGACGTATTAAATGTGCTGATTGAAGTAAGTGGTGTCAATTATTAGAATGCCACTTAACCGTCAAGACTCAGGCTTCGTGAAATCATGCCATGTCCTTTACTCTAAAGGCAATTTACATATTCTGTGGCTATTATACGATGCATAGTTATTATTGTGCATGCATGATGCATGCATGGGGAAATGGGGACCTTAATATATTTGATTGCGATAAACGGAATATGCAGTAGAATGAGGCTTTTGACTTGTTAGTTTGATAGCCAAGCCATACATAGAAAAGTAGGCTCGGTCTTGCGCTATTCTCATTTCGTTGTCGTTCGGTTAGAAGCTCGTAACGAAAGGTTTTCCATGATGCGATGGTATTATGCTACTGTGTTGTAGATGAGTCGAGGCAAGAGACGACCTGGATGGATATTTCTCCCAGAGGAATATGAATGGATGAATAAATTGTGTTTTTAGCTAGGTAATTTAATTGAATTTTAGTAGGCACTGCGTACTCTCTGCTAACTGAGATGACTGAGTAGCAGTCATTCTGAATAATGAATTCAATTCAAAAATTTCTAAGAGAATTATTCGTGACGGAAGAGAGATGAGATATTCAACGGCATGCATTCGAATTCGGGCCCACAACTACCCCGCAACTAACATCAATAGTATATAGTAGAGTATTTTTATCTAGTATTCTCATTGCACATCTTTAAAAGCTATTGTCTCTTAATTAGCTCTTATCTCTACTCTCTCGTTAACAACATACTGTTATTAGAAAGCCTGAAGTGGCCGATTTTGAAAAGATTTCACTATCAAAATGAACAGATAGCAAGTCTCGTCATAGCGCAATGTTTTTATTAATTGAGTATATAGATTCATCCCGTCTTTTACAGTTTATACATACTATGCACAAACGGTGAAAACTTTTCCCCGGCTTTACAGCTTTCTTGGGCTTTCACTCTAATCATAATCTAAAGTACAAGTATACCCTTGGGATACTTTGTGGAAATGTGTAATCTTATTGAATTCATCAATGAAAAATATATCCTCTACTGGAAAACAGTTTCATGATACCGTGAATCTGCATAGTGTCTGACAATAAAACCTTTACAATTACAATATCCAACAATAAGGGGAGTGGTGAATTAAGTACGGTCAAAATCGGAATTCAAACCAGCCAGGCCACGGTTAGCGCTTCACAAACAACATGCTCATAATTATTATTATTACGGTGTTAGATTAGCTCGGAGGCGTTGCGAACCTGTCAAAATAATACCAATTATAATTAAATTCACTCACTAGCTGTCAGAATTCCGTCAAAGTTATTAAAGATATATAAGCTACTAGGTCACCAGTATTGTTACGAATTTTGAAAGGTTTAGGCACCAATATTTGATTTTAATTTCGAAATATGCTAAATACTAACCAACCCAGAGTGGAGTTTATAGTTTTATGTACAAACAAACACATTGCATTGCATACCCGATTGTGCATGTCTGCAGACATACATAGGCCTAGTTTGCATTCAGAATGCATTATGTATGTATTGGTTTTATTTCAGAAAGGTTTATAGGCAGCTTCACATTATCACGCATACAAGTACATATTATAACATTCAGCTGAAATTACAACCATAAGTACAAATTATTATCATAGGATATAGATTTAAGACAAAATAACAAAAGTTAATCACTGGTATATCAAATAAATATGCATGAGCACAACAGACGTATCGAGAATAAGAAAACCAGGAAGAAAATTAACAAACTTAGACGGAATTCTGTTAGCTAGTGAGTGAATTTAAGAGTGATATTATTTTGACAGGTTCGCCACGCACGTCTCCGAGTAAACCTAAATCGAAACTAACACCGTAACAATAATAACGGAAGCTCCGAATTGATTAGATTTTATTGATACCAATATTTAGCCTTTAATTTAGATTAGATGTCTCGGTTATTATGAGCCAAGATGATCCTCATGCTTCAACTCAAGGTGCTCTATCTTCTATCTCTTGTAGTTAAGCATTTCTTTTCATTACCATTACAAGATGGGTTTCCAAAATTTTTGCACCCAATCTGAGACCCATACACAGCTCTCGCGTCACAAAAATTGGATGCAAAAATTTCGGAACCCCTGATTACGAAATGATGTAAAAAACGTACTATATCTCCCAAATCAAGCCTGGACCCAGCCAGCGTTTTTTGAAGTGGTCACATGGATGAAACGTCACACCCAAATGCAGAGCTTTTTTACCTGAAAGCCGAGGATTTAAACAACCTGCACCTGCAAATCCAATCTTCAGGCAACTGTCCAATAAATTCCCATGTCATACGACTAATGCATTTGGCTCCTACATTTACCCGCACAATCCTCAAAGAGAGCCCATAGGCTCACTTTTACCCACACTCACCTTAGTCATCTTAGTCATGTCATACATGCCTGCTACTTCCAAACTCTATTTCACCTTTATCTTAGAGGTCAAAGTTTATACTGCAAATATCTCGCTTCTGAGGTATGCGTGTCAATATAAACCATTTTCCATTCTACTACGATGGATGATACAATCGTGAGATAAATAAATAATTCAAAATCCATACAACGATAAGGCAGTCACACACTCACACAGTTATTTTATTAAGTGGGAATTGTTGTGAGTATATATAATAAATAAACTTTTGGGAAGGGAAGATTTGGGTATCAAGTTTAAAGGGCATTAAATCCAAAAAAGTTTTTAAAAAAAGTATAGAAGTTGGTGTAATAGAACCTGTTGTCTTTTGAATGAGCTATTTTACCGCTTTCTACGACCTAGAACCAAAGTTACCACATTTTCCCAGACAGGGGGAGGGGGTGTTTATAACCAATTTGAAAACTCTTTTGTCATGTTGACCTCAAGTATCATAATCCGACGGCAGATTTCAAAATGCATTACTGCATTTTGACAGATAAGATATCATACCAAGCATAAAGTGCTTTAGTACTACTTGGTACTTATGGTACTACGATCTGAAGCTTTCTAATAATGAGGTATTTCCTGATTTTCTGCGGTGGACAGAACTATTTATATAAAAAGTTAAGCAAATTTTTAGGCTTTGGACCACTCCCCCAGTCAGGGGATGTTTCTGATTTAACCCATTTATAGCCCATTTATCTAGAGGTTCTAGATGACACAGAAAATTTGAATATCGTAACTTAATGCGTGTAGGTACCATAGATATTGAGAAAAGGGACATCCGGGTGGACAGACAGATATAGTATTCTCATACAGAGAAGGATGCTACACTGAATAATAGAACTAGGTAATGGTGTTGTGTAAGTGTGTAAGGAACGTGTTGTGACGTGTGAGGAGAGAGCCAAACTTAGTATAGATAATAAATACCTATAGCTATGCATATGGGAGAGGAAGAGAGTATGACGTAGGTAGGTATGAAGTAGTCAGAGTTGGGAAAGCACTAAGAGATAGACAGAATATCTATGCATATAGTATCTGAGATTAGGAGAGAGGGGTAGCCACTCACGTCCTGCTTTTAAGCTCCGGTACAACACAATATTAGATGACTATCATAGAGTTACAACATTTAGGTATATAGAGGTACTGCACACTTCTAGAGTATCTAGAGGGAGCAAAGAAAAGGATGAAGCACATGACAGGCCTAGTCCGTCCCCGCGAAACACTTTTCGCATGTGTTCTAATGCGAAAAGGAATTTGAATTGCCTCATCCGAGTTCAGTACTCACAGCCAATCAGAATAAAGTATACACAGCACTGTTAGTTATTACCCATAGACGAGAGAATAGGAAATGGGAAGCAATGCTTCCTCTATTTGTTTATATCTCTATTGTGACTATCTAGTTGTACGTAGTTTGTAGTGTACCCTGTACCCATGCATTATGTATCGCAGATAATCATATCGTTCGTGTAGAAGAGTGTGACCCGCCCGTGTGTCACAAGAAAGACGTGTCTCCCTGAGCCTCTTTCTACTAATACTATTCGTGTCGTTTTAGTTCACTCCTCTCTCTCTCTCCGAACATAACAGTTTGTTGGGTGAGGGTGCATATACAATGCTGAATGGTAGTTAGTCGACCGCCGATTGTTACATATCTGAGGGGCCAATAATGCAATGCTAATAGCCAATTCTGAATTCGGCAGAAAAACTACTTAATCGAATCCGGGTTATTTGTGATGATTTCTATTTCGGCTGAGTGGTCGTTCGTCCTAATTCTGACTCCTCTATAAAGTGTTTTGGCCTAATTCGGATTCGGCTCAGTAACATTCGGCGGTCGTGTATGTAGTATCACCCCAATTTTATGAGGACTATTATTTAGATAGCCAGTGATAGGAAGTATGTGTATTATACATAATAATACTGTAGTTGCCTCTGCTTACTAGCTCTAGTATTGAAGACGACAGAGAAGTAAAAGTACCTATGTATAAGTCAGTATGCACCGTAGCACCCAAAACTCGGTTGGCAGTTAAGGAGTACTTTCTCTTGTGATTGTCAGCGTGTATGTGGTGTGGCTATAGAGAAAGCATACGCCAACTGGTTTTTGGATGGCTCTGTAGTTCCAGTAGTCTGCTCATCTACTTTCCCTTGTGCGCTTTCTCTGGAACTACTTCTCTCGGCTGCTCTTGTTTTCATTTCCCTCCAACTCGCATCACGCACCAACATTTTCAATAGACTCATTTGACAGAACTGTTCAGGTCACGTCATTTTGCTCGCATTGCCACATTCACTCTGCTCGTTCCAACCGCCTCACTCCCTCCTCCTCATCCTCTTTAATTTTGATATTGTTCGGTTGTTTTGACTCAGACACCCCATCATCATCCTACAAGACACTCATATTTTGATCTCCAGCAAATTACTACTACATAGACTAGCTAGGTAGTCCTATCAGTCCTATACGTAGTATAGGTTCCCACTTACCCACTACGACTACAAACAACCTTTAATAATATGGTTCAAACAAAGTTTTCTAATAAATTTGTCCTTTCACACTTTGCAACTTCTTTGAACTAAAAAATCAAGTGTCGGATCCGGGTTCTGTCTGAACTCTGTTGGATTGAATACAATATATCTTCATTATTTGTAGTAGAGTATAGAGTATAGCATTTGGAATTCATATCAATGTGTGCTCTGTGGAAATGCGTGAACTATATCAATGTGGTTTTATATTCGGTATCTTAAACAACTCCTTGTCAAAAAAGAAGTCTACCATCCATCAGTAGTGAAAGTGACAACGGTGAAACTTCATAGCATTCAAATCCTCTTCGACTGTACCAAGATACGACTTGACTGCGACTACAAGTGAGACGTGGACCATTTTTCTAGTCAATGACCACAGTTTACTTGCGCAGGTAACCTACATACATAGAGTCAGTTAGTAGAGACAGAATTGATTCGGAGATTCGGACTAGGACTGCTATTGAAATAAGCTGCTCCGCTTTACAGCAGTACGAAAGAAAGAAAAACATAACCGTGTAAAGTGCGGCAGCATTGAATACCATCCAAGACGAATGAATTCCATCTCTACTCTGTCTCTACTGCTGTAGCAAATATGCATGTGACATCCTCCTGAATATTATCTTATCATATGCATATAAATAGATAGTATTTTTGTAATAGAAATATCTAATGTAATTGGCCCTTAGAGAAACTTGTTTGGGCAGAGAATAGCATATATACACTTGGGTGTATTTTATATCTGAACTTGGTTAGTCTATTTCAGCCTATTTCAAAAAAGTTCAGATATAAAAAACAAGTAATTCACGATCATACGACGACTGACCGATGGAGAAAGGCTATTATAGCGAAGGTCCATCCAAAAGTAGCCGAAAGTCGACACATGCATTCAACCACAAACAAGGGTCGACTGCTGCATGTCAAAAATATGGACCAAACCAATGGGGGACAGTTCTATAAATAATATGGTATCTTCAAAGCTAGTCTATAATACCGACGGATTAGTCTTGACAATATTTTCTGATGTTTTCTAAACTTTAGCCCTTAAAAATTCTAAACACAGTAACTTCATTGCACGGACGGCAATGCACAATTGTACACTGACTTCTGAAGGCAAATTTTTCAAAAAATTATTCAAGTGGTTAAAATCCTTCAACTGTTCAACACTGACTTAGGACCTAAACGTGTAGATATAGATATACCGTATTAATCGGTTTAATTCTCCGGTGAATTATTTATTTCGAGGGCCAATTTTGGACAAGCACATACGGAGGGATAAGTTTGGTTGTAATGACTGTCACCGTTAGCCCCCTAAAACACAGGTAGAGGCGGACTGTGTAGAGCTGTACCATCAATGGTTCAGTACTTCTCACCGAGTCTCTTCGTGTGAGTCTGTACGTGTACATTCAGTAAAGTTGTTCCGGGAGTAACTGCAAGTAAGCCCTCGCGGCTTGAGCGGTAGTGTGGCTCTATTAATCAAGTAGATGCCATACTCTCCCCCTAACACAAACAGATCAGCAAACTGTAGAGTTTGCCTAAAATGACATTGCACTAAATTATTCATGCATCTCCGATGTAGCCAATGATATATTCTGATATTTTTTATCCGTGTAATTGTTAATGTAAGTATATTTATAATGGCCTCAATAGGGATATCTGTGCCGTAAAATAAATAAATAAAATGTTTCGAAGACCATAGAAAAACATGGCCATAAATTTATTTCGGGGAAGAAATTTTTAATGGGCCGTTATCCCCTTCTGGGGCTATCTCCGGCCCCTAGTAGAAATGCTCTGAAACTAATACTACATCTTCTTTATAATAATATGTAGGGTAGTATATACTTTTGGGCCCCGCATGAAAACCACCAACCATGATGAGTTTCGCTGGAAGGAACTCTTCCGAAACATATGCAGTTCTTTCTAAACGTACGTTCCATAAGGGGCCTAAAATAGTCTAGCTGAAATTTAGCCGACGATAAAGGAACACAATAAGCACGTCATATCCTATATATAGCATATCCATATACAAATATATCAAATATCCTTAATCGTCGGCTGCTTGACTTGCTTGAATTTTGGGCCCCGTATGAAACGTACGTACCACACCACTTTGTAAGTGCAAAGAAATTCCTCGTAGGAAAATAAGCACCCCCAATCCAGTCGGTGGTTCTAAGAGTGATTATCTTTGAAATTATATTATTTTACAGGATAACTACGTTTGAATGCGTCAATGGCAGAAATGACAGAAGTCTCGAGTGCCCCTGGGGTCGGACAAAAGCTTGGAATAAATTTGGGAGCACCATCTCAACAAACTCAACGTCGATCTGTAACAGGATATGATGCTTCTTATGACAGTAAGCCAAACACTGACATGCCTCATTAATTGCACTTTGTTGGTATTATTTAACCAGACGATTTAGCCCCCGGTAGTGGCTGGTAATCAGGAAAAGAGTGTAAATTATATATTTTTTCATAAGCAAAACTTAGTCTATTAACAGAACAGCGACATCACAGTCAAAAATCCCATGAGACCGACCAACATTCATGGTCCCTGCATTATTGTTAATATGGTAATAAGTTCGGACTTAATGGGGTAGATATCTGGTCTCGGATGCCTGATCAAGTGGCAGAGGCAGAGTGGCAGGGTGTCACGTAAACTGGTCTTTCGCCCCAATTTTGGGCAAAAGTAAACTGGTCCTCCGGTCTAAGTAAACTGGTCCTCCCGCATAAGTTATCTGGTCCTCCGATAAAAGTAAACTGGTCCTCCCGCATTTGTAATGTACAGCCAAAAATATTAGATATATCTTTGTGTATGTTATGCTAACCAGCCCTGAGCGCTACCTATGTCCTATGTCAGCTCAGTAGGGAAACAACAAAAACGCCTGAGGTCAGCCGATGTTTTGAGTGGCGTTGAATCCCACCGGCGTTATCATCCGTAACCGAAACCTACACCTGATCATAGGTTTCGGTTACGGATGATAACGCCTGTCGGATTCAACACCACTCAAAAAATCAGCTGACCTTAGGCGCTCTGGTCGTTTTCCTACTGAGCTGACATAGGACATAGGTAGCGCTCAGGGCTGATGCTAACTACTATTATGTACATCTAATTTATTCAATCTTCTCATTTTACTACTTTACAAAAGTATGAGCAAAAGTTCCTCGAACTACAAACAGTGCAGAGGGATATCATTACTCTTTAAATACTAGATTTGGTTGCAAATATCCAACTTTTTGGAGATTCTTAAAAAATTACAGATAGAGTGCGTGTTCCACTTACCTGATTATGTCATTTATTTTTCATCACTAAGACCAGTTTACTTTTATCGGAGAACCAGTTTACTTTTATCGGAGGACCAGTTTACTTTTATCGGAGGACCAGATTACTTTTAGCGGAGGACCAGTTTACTTAGACCGGAGGACCAGTTTACTTTTGCCCGGAAGACCAGTTTACTAAGACCAATTTACGTGGGACCGAGTGGCAGAACTTTGCTACTACACTACGGAAAAGCTCCTGAACCTGTCTCCTGTAGGACCTTGTTATTTCATATCTAGTTTAAGATGCAATGATATTAAGGGTTTTAACCCAACAATTTTTCCCCTACCCCAAGCCCCTTACATGACAGTGTACATCTGACTATGAAGTAATTGAAGTAGTGTAATATATAGTTTACCTGTGCCTGTCATTTGCAGCTTTAATCTTCGGACACGAACTTAGCTAGAAGAATGGATGGGGTAGGTCCCAAAGTTGGTGGCTGCACCAACTTTGGGTAGGTCCCTACCTATGTCACGCCCTTATATTCAATCCAATTTCTAACTGCCTTATCGCAAACAAAGCTACTCCCGGTTCTCAGGACTGTACTGTACGACAGATTTCAACAAATGTCTATTGTCATCTTAGGGACTGGTAAAAATAAAGATGAGAATAACGAGATTAAGTAACTACTGTAGCAACTCAATATTTGCTAGCGATTCCCCCTTACGATGGGGATAGGAAAAATACTCCTATGGCTGGCATCGTTAAACTGCTGGTATCTGTTCACACTGTGATGACTCGGAGAGGGATCCGGCCGGATCCGTCCGGTGCCACATTATCGCAGTTAGGACCAAAATAGAATATTATGCAAGTTTTAGGCAGTTGGATGGAACATAATGCTGTTGGGTGACTCATGAATTCACAGGACTAGGTACACTAAACACTACAAACACAAAATGTCTCTTGGCAATCTGTTCCGGTCTTCTACTATTCTATAACGTAAGCGTAGATCTTGATTTGAGAACAAAAGTTGTGTTAGGTATACTGTAGTACATACATAATATACATACATACACTCTATATTGTTTACTAAGTCGGGATAAAAATAAGTTAGCTATACTATTTAAGAATTTAAGATGCATGCGGTAGTCTACAAAATTGTATTTTGTTGCACAATATGTAGATTGTTTCTATAGTTTACTTACACTTCACACACACCACTTACTTACGTATGTAACTATGTTCACGTATGTGACGGGGTTGTGTAGCATGTGTAGTAATACATGGTTCACAATCACACTACTTGTCCTTAACTTAGTGATAATATTCAGTGATGCAACTTCGTGATCGCCGAACAGAACCTCTTCACTGTCATCCAAAATCCGAACCAAAGAAACCGGAGATCTATAAAACTAAAGTCCATCTGAGACGATGATATGACCATAGATCCATCAAATAAAGTTTGGCGAAACTTTGAAAAATCAAAACAAGCAAGCGACCAAATGAACGGACAAATATGGTTCGGCAAACCACAAAATTGCAAGTGTAGTCACATTATTATCATTTGGTACATTCGTACCGTTGTGCTATCCTTTCTCTTACATTCTATGTAATGTGTATAATTATCGCTCTTAATCCAGCAGTAATTAAGAGGAATTACTAGAAACAAAGAATTCCTGTTGCAAAGTCAGTTGCCTATATCATCATCATATCGAAATTGCGAATTACTAGATCTTGTAAGGCTACTGCTTTCATAAAAACAAGTATACTATTGACACTGACACTAGCTGTGCCCATTACTTATTGCTTCAGTTATTCTTGATTATCATTCTCTACGCTCAACAGTGAACGAAACTGAAATTAAATGTTAATTATGTTCCTTTGACCATTAACTGAATATTGAATATACGAACGTTTTTGGCTGTAAGAAAGTGCATGAAGCCATGAAGTGAGCTATACGGAAGTGTGCCTGGTGAACGATATTGTTAATCCTAGAAAAGAAAATGGACACTGGTCCTGAGTATGGGGCAAGTTGTCGTAGTTGCAGCTCTTACAGAAAGGCTGAAAAGCGACCTAATACAAATAAGCCAAACGATAATGAAGAAACATTAAATTTCCGTAAATAGCCTTTTTTGTCCCGATATTCTTTTTTTTTATTTTAGCATTACCAATACCAACCCTTCTTTCTTATACATTGAAGGTCTCTCCGTGTATCTGTTTCCATTTCATTTTTGCCTTTGCCCCAAAAGTCCCTCCCCCTACATACGCAGGTTCATGAACTCCAATGTTGTTCAAAATCTCCAATCAAACTAAGAAATGTTTCTAAAAATGTATCTCTTACTTGTTGTTGATACTACCTGCTGCAGAATTACTAAGAGGGAAAGCAAAAATCCTAGTTGTTTTTGGCCCATTCTGTGTGAAACTCCAATCCCCATTTTATCAAAACATTGATATCTATGCTATATTTATTATTATTGGTTTATGACTATGAATGACAGCCTATCAAACTATGTAAAATATAAAAACTGTCAACTATAGCTAATCTTTGTTTTCAGGTTCTCTCCTTTTCAGTATCTAACTGTAACTGGTACAATATTTTTTGTGTTTCAGCCGAACCGGAAGGATCTGGTGTGATAGAAATTCTTGCTACAGTTGGCTCAATTGTGCTACTCATTATAACAATTCCTATTGCCATTTTTTTCTGTTTCAAAGTAAGATCATTTACTATTTCTAAACCATCTCTAATCTAATCCATCAAATTCCAAAAGTTGATTCATTCTATCCAGGCATGTCTATTTCATATCTAACAGCTCAATGAATTTATTGTACTTGCGGTTTGAAATAATTGAAATTAACGAAATAGTTAGAGGTTTTATTTCGTGGTGAAACAGAAAGTAGATCTTTTAAACAGACGCGTAGTTTCTAATAGAGGCGGGTCTCTAACATCACAAGCAATATGTGATTATGATTAAACGTAAAAATGAACATAATTCGGGTAGCTATAATACAAATGGGGAAGAAATAATGAGGGTTATATTCGCATAACATTTTTTCGGGACGGGAGTTACATGAAAAAATCGGAGAACAATGCATCAACTTTTCGGTTAAATGACAATTATAGTTTTTGATGAAAGTTGATGACATAAAGTGTTGTTACTGTATGTTTCAGGTGGTTCAGGAATATGAAAGAGCAGTGATATTTCGTTTGGGCCGATTAAGACGAGGTGGGGCGCGTGGCCCAGGCATATTCTTTATTCTACCCTGTATTGATGCTTATCGCTGTGTTGACTTACGTACAGGTAACTTTGTAGTTCAGTGCTTATTACAATATCAACGAGGACCCTCCATATATTGTAGTGTCAGTGCTTATTAATTGTACAGTACAGTATTTTGGCAATCATATATCTATAGGCATTTGAAACCGGCCCTGCCTTTATTATAGAAGTATATACATAAGTTTAACTACTTCACTTTCCGTTCCCTTGCCCAGCCTTGGCACATTAGAATTACTTTAAATTTATCTTTCCACCACGGCGGTAGTTTTAGGTAATGCACCACCAACTACCAAGATTATTCAGTGTACGTACAGGATTTTAAGTAAATGTTTTGGGATACCTACGAGCGATTCCCACTCAAGTTCAGTACGCAATGAGCATTACTAGTAAAAAGAAAGGACATTTTGTATTGTTGTCCCTATACATCGTCACAATGTTGCCAATGCTGCTTGGAACATGTCATAAACAGAGATTACGTTTTTCTATTGTATCCAACTTTGTCGGCTGCCATTACATTGACTTTCGGAGCGTCTCCCAACAGTGCGTTCTGTTGGGGGACAATAAGAAACCCCTTAATTTATTTTTGCCATATATTTTTGCAAATTTTTGCTTGACGTTGGTAATTTAATTGATCAATTCCAAAATGACGATCAATAACCAATAATATGCGAATGAATGTAAACTTACTGTAAATCAGTCATCATTGTTGCATTGTTATCTGTAAAATGCTCATAAAAATAGATAGGAAAAGTACAATTAAGTACCTAACATTTAACATTATGTTAGCTAACCTACAGGTCAATATTATAATGGTAATTAATAGAAAGTTACTGAAGCTCATTTTAAAAATATTTTATTTCTAATGTTTGCAGTTAGTTTTGACGTTCCGCCCCAAGAAGTAAGAGCAAATTTTTATCATAAATTTTGACGTTATTCTAAAAGCATCTTTTTTGCTGATTCCTTTACTCACCGGTTTCCATTTGTTATCGCTTAATATTCTTGGCTTACTAGAATTTCTTGGTTGACAGTTCTGCTTGCTTAAGCAATTAAAGTTGCAAGTAGATTAGTATTTAAGTTACTGCATTTATTTTTATTTTTCGTTTCATGTTTCTCTCTGCAGAAAGTCTATGAAAATACCTACCGCTATGCTAGTATTAAGGATGTCTTCCCACTTAGCCCTTTGAAGACGGAGCCTGAACAGTTCCCAAGACAAAAAGTTGAATGTGGTTCCGTTATAATTTAGCAAAGGAAGTTTGTGTTTGGTGCTCACAATATGAAAGAACCGATGCACTTTATGTATAGTTAATGACTAAACTTTTACCCCAATGTTTTAGAGTAGGGAAATCTCCCTGCGATGAGATAAGCGTGCAGGTACAAGGTTGTTATAGAGACGTTCTGTGGTAACAGGTTGCCCGAAGCCAGAGTTTTCATTTGAAAAATTCACTTTTTTCACGCTGGAGAACAAATCCTATAATTTGTTCTCCACTGCTTGCTCCATGCAATACAAAATAGAGCGTTACTATAGGTTA
>JABASH010003649.1:0-15936 GCA_019776445.1 Tomocerus maximus | reverse complement strand
CGGAATAGTTCTAAAAAAACTTACTTAAACATGTTTAACAAAAGTACACTGATTTGGCTACAGTTTATTAAGGATTGATTGATTGCATGGTAATAATTTTAATGATAACCTGACTTTTAAAATATAATTTCAGTCAGCACTCTGTATGGCATTGGGTATAAAACAATTATGAGATTGCTGAATATGTGAACGTATTATGTAATGTAAGATATCTGTAATACCTACTAGTCGACCTGAATCGACGAGAACACTTTTACTGGCTATTGTTGGAACAAAATTATAATTATTAGTAAATGTTAACCGAATTATTTGCTGGGTATCGTAAAATCATAAAAAGATCCTTACGTCTATCTTCGAAAAGTATTTAACAGAAAATATTACACGAGAGATTGAAATTTGTTTTTTTCTTTGGATTTTTTCATAGGACTGCCAGTATTCAATTCGTACGTGGCTGTATAAGGATAAGGAAATCGAATTGCAGATGGATTGTTTGGCTCTGGTTGCTGAAATCTTGGTGTAGCGAGGGTCATCATTGTTGTATTAGGTGCTTTGGATTCTAAAATAGAATTTTCAGGATCCTGAATACTTAAATATTCCGGGGCACCAGTGTGTTTCCACCACTCCTCCTCTGTGGTGGAGGATGCAGCTGCAGTAGTGGATTGTGGCGGGTGTGTCCCTTCGTCTTCTGAGATTTTGGAATTTTCCGTATCGGGATCTTCGATTTGGTTTGGACTTTCCGGTGTAGGGATGATGTTTGCCCGATCGGATTCGGAGAAGTCCTGAATAATGGATGTAAAATACATTAGTAAGTAATAATTCACATAGGTATCTAAATATTGTAGCGAATTTTGCATAATTGTGCACAGTTAAGCCAAGCTAAATAATACGGACCTTACCGTATCTCCGGGAGTCAGTTCTGTCACACAACCCATGAAAGCAATAGAATTGGTTTTGATATCCCTCAGAATAATCACAAATGGTCTGTCTACACGAAAAATCTCGGGCTGGGAATTAAAATTACTAAGGGGAATGAGAACTCCTGCAGTCGCTGCAGCGGCCTTGGTGCCTTTTTCATCCATTTCCAATACCGTCTTGTGCATCATCTTGCTAACAAATACGTCATTGTAACTGTCTTTTGTCGGCTTAAGCATTCGTGATAAATTTGCTTGGGGAGTAAAAAGGATTGATAATCCCATCTGTAAATTAATTATTATGAATGTTTGGCTACGTTTTTTAAGAATAGGGCTTTACCGTTGATCTGTATCATTCGCAAAATTTTATGTTTATAATATTTGTAGAATTTTTATATTTTGGCAAATTACTTTTACGAGAGCTTCTTGTATTGGCACATCGCTTTCTATGCGCATTTTAGGGATATAGACTTCCATTTCTCTGAACACCATGTAATTTGATAATTCGTCTATCACTCCTTTTTCATTAATGGCTTTCCAAACTGACTGGACACTATTATTTGTATTAGGTAGTATGAATTGGCATACAAATGATGAATCCTGCAATTGAGAAAACAATCATATTATACTCATAGCCTTTAGTAAACGCTTAGATAATGTATACCATGGCAGATCATCTACTGATGTTCCAGGCATAAGTATATAATAATATTTTGTGCGACTACAGTAAGAAATTGACTGTAGGCGCAGTAATCTCATTATTGGATGATTTTATATGAAGATATATATCACTGTGTGATAGTTTACAGATAAATATTATTCTAAACATTATTCTCACAGCATATTCCATTTGAAGAACAGATGCATTTAATTCTGCAAGCTCGCTGAATTCAAAAGTCCCTTTCTGCTTCATCATGTTCACTGCAGTTGAAGCCTTCAATCCATGAAAAACGTCACTTTTAGTCACTTTTGCATCAAAAGGATTTTTCCACTTTCCCTGGAACAAATAAGTAATTTACATCTACATGCACATTTCAGTAAGTATATATACAATTTGAATGTTATTTTGACGAGATGGATAAAAGTTCATCCAATCGCAACAAGTTGACACCAAGAAATAAAGTTCTTACCTTAAATCGAACTGCATTGATAATGACCATTTTTGTAGTTGCTGATAAACCAGTTTCATCGATAATTCTTCCGATTTGCCCATCAGTCTTATTCTTAATAATTTCATTAATTAGCTGTGCAGACATAGTCGTGTTTTTGAAATTCATAGGTTGAATTTTGGTGCTCATTCCTAAATCCTTATTTGATGTGGAACTAGCCACTTGATCTTCATATGATGGATTCAAACTGACACCTTCGTCAAAAAATAGTCCAGTGAATGACTTTAGAAGAGAGTTTGGTGAAATCTACATTAAAAGAACATTAGTCATTGAATTGATATGAATTGATTTCTTTAAAGACATGAAAGTATGTAATATGTAAGCAGATCAACTTAGAGATATATTTAAAATCGTTAACATATTTAATATTTATCTTCTATAACATTCATTGTTACATATTCTACAATCACAACACAATAAGAATAAAATTGAACCTATAAATATAGAAGAATAAATATTAGATATATAACTCATTTAAATCATTAACCTCCGAAATAAGGAAATACATCCAAAAAAGTAAAATGGGAAAAATTATTTGGTTGTTATTAGAGCAATGTCAGATTTTCTACATTTACAAATCGGATTAGAATTTCTTATTCCTGTAAAACACATAAGCAAATGATGGGAAAAAAGCAAGATTTTATATCTTGCTTACTTATGTCTATCTCATTTAGAATCTTAAAGAAAAAGACTAACCTGGGTTAAATTGGCTAACATTTCGTTATCATCCTTAATAGACATAATATTTTTCATTTCTTGCAAGGTACTTCCGTCAGCTCCTTTGTATATAGCCAAAAGGGCTGCGTAAACACTCAACGGAGACCATATCACTGGTTGTGGGCTGTCTTTTTCGTTGGAGGAAAATATGTACTGTTAAAAATAGTAGCATTATGTTAAACATACCAACAAGGACAAACATTGTTTTAAGTTAGTAAATAATCAGTAAACTAAGTTTAGATGAATTACTGTACCTTATTTAGCCCAGAAGCAAATGAATTCAAGCTATTTGTTTTAGTGCTGGAAATTTGTTCAGTCGTATTTGTACTGGCAGGAGTAGTAGGAACTATAACCGAATTTTGCATTAGTGTTGTCATTGTCCCACTGGGTAACTCAGTCGTAGTCGTACCCTTTTTCAAGTCATCACATAAGACCATGCTATGTAAAACTCCCGACCCTAGCAAGGAATGAAAACGTTTAATTGCATGAATAATAGATAATCACGTATACCTAAGTAATATCACTTGTAATAAATTGGCAATAGAAATTACTAAATGTAAAACTGAAAACTGTTTACCCATCAGGAAACCTAGTAGTAGGATCATTTTCTTGTGGGAAATTGCCACCAACTGTGACCACGGTTGTAATTACAACTCTGGAATAATCACAATAGTAAATCAAGTCCTAACTTAAGATATTATTCTTGTTTAACACACAATACAAAGAAATTGTACTAAAATGGATTTTGCAGTGAGTATCGGGCATTATCGTCTGAAATAGAAAGTGAGAGGTATTAACGAACCTTTATACTTAATTTGGGTAATCAGTCTGCGTCAGTCAGCCCAGATACGAAACTAATGCACATACAGAATGACGAACTTTAAAACAACAAAAAACGGGGTTTCTAGTTAAACTGGTTATCAACACTGGTAGTATATGACTAAGTTATCGTTATCAGAGTAATGTCACGCAGTTTTCAAATTATGCCTTACAGCTAGCTTCCCTTTTATCATACAACTACGATTGTGCAGAGATAATTAATGCAATAATGGTAATTTGATAATGGTGGGATTTTATTGCTTATTTCTACAAATTTAGGTTTTCCAGTAAGTGTTGGCTTCAGCTGAATGTAGTAATTACCACATGCAAATTACAAGTAGGACACAAAACAAGGGAATTTAACATTTCAACTTGAATTACGTTAATGTGTTAAATCCGTGACATTTTTATGGCTTGAATGTACAAGCACTAGATAGGAATTGCAATATAAAAGGAAGGAAAATACTAAATACTACCATGCAATGTATTTCTTTTTTCCTTAAAGATTTATTGTGACGGTCATGGCGCAATGAGCGTCTTCCAGGTAATGGTGACATACGGCTACATAAATGGATAGAAATAACCTTCTCCAGCTGCTAAATAGGTTTCAATTCCTTATAGTCATAGTCATACAATAATAAAGGCAGGACATAACAGTTATACAAATACAATTACTAAACACGCGACTGCAACCTTCATTGCTACCTCCTAATGATTATGGAAATTAATCCAGTCCAGAATATCACCTTTGATGAACATTGTTGTATGTAATTACATGCAAACCCAATGAACTATACTGTATTCCAACCTAGTGTTATACAGAATTTTTCGGCAGAAACATACGGCAACCCTGAGATATTCCCAAAGAAGGAATAAACGAGCCATATGGAAATTCTTAAGAGTTAATCTGGGGAATTCTCATGTATACTTAGGTATGTCTTCTGGTCTTGATAATGCTCTTCTACTGTTTATTCTTTTACATGTATGATGTGCATTAATATCAAAGTTCGAAGTTGGAAGAATACATTAGAGGCATGATAATTTTGTTAAGCAAAATCTAAAATTACATTTCTGGGACATTTTGATGAGTCACTAAAAGTGTACTAAAACTCCAAATTTCTGGATAAATCTGTATTTTAAATCTACTAATTATGCACTTAAGTAAATATATAGGTAGTTGCACTGTTGGAAGTTGTAAAATGGAGTATTTTTTGTAGAGCTAGCGTACTTACTACTTACTAGTTACTACTATATATTCATATGTGCGGATATTTTTATTTTTTGCAGAGTATATTTTTTGTAGAGCTAGCGTACTTACTACTTACTACTACAATGTATTCATATGTGCGGATATTTTTATTTTTTGTAGAGTATAATTTTTGCAGAGCTAGCGTACTTACTACTATAATGTATTCATATGTGCGGATATTTTTAATTGTGAAGAGTATTTTTTATTTTACCATACGTAGTGTATATAAGGTATAAGCAAAGTATATTCTCACGGTCAATCAGACAGGAATCGTAGTCATTGCAATTGCATGCACTGTCATTGTCAATGCTGATTTCTGCAAAAGTACCTAAATAAGTATACCTGATGCATCCTGCATGTATCTATTTATATAGCTACTACAGATACTACTTATATTATATGTTCGTTTACATTGGTTTCCACGTGCATTTCGGTTTCTCCATTTTTTATTGCGATTTGAAACGCATCGACCATATCAAATCAGAACGTACTATTTTTATGATAAAACTTGCAAAGTGCATTAACTACATTTACCTGTAGTATGCTGATGTAAATGCATAGCTCTATTAATTTAAGCGATCAAGAAAATTTTTATGCTAAAAATCAAAAAATTACTTATTTACATTTGGCCATTAAACACTTGAGTGTTCCAGTCGTTCCTATACCAAATAGCAATCCGTATTGTTACGATGTTACACATTGTGGGTGTAAAACCATTTATAGAATTGAACATTTGTACTAGTAAGGTTCTGCAAAAAAGGTTCAGGTCAATACTAGTAGCTGTCATGTTTTAATAACTACTGTGTCAAATCAAGTAGATACAAATAAGCATTCCCACGAAAAAGAGGATATGTGTTGATGAGAAAAGTTCAGAAGCCAAAACTATTTGTAAATTCAATTGACTATTCATATTTTTTCTACACGAACCCTTTTTAAAAGGTAACCTACGATTCTAAGATCCCATGTTACATAATTTGGAGCACAATACTACACTACACAGTAGTATACTTATGATGCATGTACTATGCACGATTTATAATGCGTATTCTGGCATAGCTGTTTGTGTCTGTAGTCTGTACCTGGAAACAAGGAAAATAAAAGGAGTTTGCAATTTACTCATTATTGCTGTATTTGTTTTAGCATAGGTATACATACATCATGCGAGCATTTGAAACTTTGCAAAACTAACCTTCACACTTTGTATTTACTTGCAATGCATAGCATATGGGTAAACGTGCATCCTTGATATTGTTCAATTTCATTTTATTACAGCAGGTAGTAATTCGCAAGTCAGACAAGTAAACTTACCAAACCCAAGAAGAAAAAATTGAATAGTTTGCCTTTACCTGCATGAGCTTTAAAGAGTAATAATATTTATTAGCTAATCTACTACGTAATCGCAAAATTATTATTTAAATATCTGTGAAATACTTTACCTTCGTGAGTGGTAATTAGAAAAAGGACTTAAAACATGGATGTTGATATGTTCAATGATAAGTATTAAAGGTATTATCATTACGATATGTACTAACAAACCTGTAAATAAGGAGGTAAACGTTTGCTTAGGTACCTGGGTAGGTCCTTTTTTGCAAAGTTGACAAAAAATATATAATTAGTAGGTACATGTAATGACACTTAATTTTACAGCAGTCAAATTAAGTATCTAATATAGTAAACAGGTACACAGGTATCACTGTTATAGATATCCATAACCGTTCCTATCAAGTAGACTGTTATAGAAAATACATAGAAGATAGCGTGTAATGGATAATGTACCTATAGAGTCATGTTGCCTATTTGCATTATGGTGTCGTGTTTTTTGTGATCCAGTGGACCCTATAATTATAAGTTATGAGTAGGTATTTTATTTACATTTGTGCTTTGAATTGTAGCACTTATTAGGTTTTCGCAGTGCGTGATTAAATAGAAATGGTTAGTGAATATGTCTTGAGTCTTTCCGGAAACATCTTAGACACATATATATAAGATCGTAAACAAGATTAAGTAATTATTTACATTGCATGAAATGTCCACACAGTAATTGCTTGCTTCGTAAAAATATCTAGGTATTACTTTTATTAATATTCCATATGTATTATTATGATTATGATACTTACAGATCCGAAAAAACACTACATCTACATCGATTTACATATACAAATAAATCAGACGATTAGGCATTCGACGGATAGGACAATTTAACTAACTGACCTGCTAATAAACTAAAGAAAAAACGACAAATATTATTTCAATCGACAGAAAAAATATGTCGTTCATTGCAATTGATATTTTTCAATCAGTAGGATATTAGTAGATTTGTACTAGTCATTACGAGAAATACTGATTATTTTATAAATTCTATAATTTACTACGCTATTTATAAAACACATTTAAGATTTTAATTTTGAAACTAATAAAGGGAATATAGATAGTGAATAGTGAGTGTATACAAAAATGATAGTTTCCCGTATAGTTTTCAAAACCTGCACTTTTTAAAATTCTAAGCTGGTCCTTTATTTCAATCACTGCTATTATCAAAATGGTAAATGGCTATTTATAAGTATGTTGGTCAACTTATCTTACTAATTTTACTGTTATCAAAGGCATAAAATATTTATATAAAATATCTAACATGGTTTAGTTGCGATTTGGATTATTCCTTATAATATACTTAAGCTACGCAGATTTGCCACATTGTAATCCCAGTGCCCAGATTTTGATTTCATCTTTAAAACGCTTCATTGGATTTCGAAAAATGGCGAGCTTTTTGATAGACAAGTTTGTTATCGTGCTGAGGACAACAAAGAACTCCGTGAAAGTACAAATTGGTATGATCAGTCCTTTCCGTATCCGGCAGCTTTATCTTTCTTCCTAAAGACAAATGTAATCATTCAAAAGGCTTTAGTATAGTATAGAGTATGGTGTTCACAAAGTTATTATATTCGGTAGAAGATTGTATTGGTATTTTCTATTAGTATTGTGTCAGCACCTATTTACCTAAATAAGTACATAGACATATAATTTACATTTTTGTTCAACCTATCAGTAAAATATTTATACTAAAATGCCTCGTGGAAGACTAAGCTATACGTAGACAGGGTTGTATAGTGTAACTATACATGAATCAAAAAAATTCGGAATATTCCTATAATCACTTAATCACACTACTATATATTATCTAGATATGTACCATCATGCACAACAAAAATAATAATAATAACATATCAAATATATTCATAAGTAGAAGTACATTGCAATAGTAACACTCACTATACTACGTAGCAGGAGTCAGATTCAGGGAGGCACATGTACAGAATGTCAAGGTATTTTGTCATCACAGCACGTAATATAGGGATTGTACATAATAATAATTCTTAATATGGTGGAATCCATAAGTATGGGTGATCTAATGTGACCACAATTTTCCCACAAATCAACATACTTATAGTAAGATAGTGCATGAGATAGAAGAACAATTGTATAATAACTGAGCCAAAAAACATGTATTTAGCATACATTATGATGCTTGAACTTTTTATACAGCGTATGCAAGCAGAAAATGGGTACGTACAATAAAGACAAGATAGTGTGCATCATATTATATTATTGTATCATACACATCATGTCAAAGTCAAATGAATTCAATCCAATAACCCAGCTAATGTCAGTGAAAACTCGTCGTAGTCGTCAGAAAGTGCAAAAAATCTCGAATCCTTAACCTTCAATCTTGGATCCCACGCTCGCGCATAAAAATGGGAAAGGGATGGGGAATGCGGTACTAAAGGACATTTTGTGTATTTATCTCAATAAATGCTCGTCAAAAATGCCCAAAGTTTTATAATGCCATTTTATATTTCATCTAGATGCATTTCATATGCGTATACGTCACGTAATGCATACATACACACCTACAAAAATAGAGATATACTATATGGACAGTGGGTACTATATTAACTCATATAATATTACTATATGTAGTTAGCAATTGAGTTTACAATACATTATGACCACTGCATCATAAACCTTGGGATATCAACAAGTAAGAGGTGAGAGGACTACTACAGCTACGTGGTAATGAATCTAAATTCTTCCATTGTTTACCTATATGTATATTATATATTATGAACATGTAGTAAAAATATATAACATTCGTCTAGTCGCAAGTAATTTACGCAATTTATCATCTGTCTACCTACATGACTTACTACTATTAGAAATAGAATAATTGCATTGCAATTACTTGTTCAATGTTGTTAGCTGTGTTAATGGCATCAACAAAGCAGTAGAAAAGTTATTTATATTTACGTTTGTACATGTATGTGAATGTGATACAATGCCTCAGGCATGTCTCAAATTCTTTTTCCTTATATTGCATTACACTTTACACTACAAAAGTACAAATATGATTCTCAAAGCAATTTTAGAGACAAACCTGACAAACAATTCTGAGGATTTACAGTGACATAGAATTTACAGCAAATTATTGGCTTAACAAAATACGAAGAAGAATACGAATATCAATTGAAATATGTCTTATCCAACTGTGACAAATGCACACGAATAATTTACTCAAAATTGTGGCGACCAACTTTAAAGAAGAGGTAGTTGAACTGCTAAATAATTTTACAATAGTAATTAATGGTTTCAATCCCTATTTATAAGCGCATTTTGAATGATGTGCAATTTGCTGGCAATCCCACACACCCATGTATAATAAATCCATACCTGTTAGGACTAGGTCTATCTCAATGCTTCAGCAATTTTCTAATATTATTGCGTATCTATCATCTTACAATGTTACAATGGTATATGTTTATACACTGGTAAAGCGATATACAAGCGAGTGTTCAGAGTGCAATACAATAATGCATAAAAACGCGTAAATAATTATTTATATCTAGTAGATCTATGTTTATTTATTACTTTATTGCTATTTTAAAGTGTAGAGCTAGCTAAACCAACGTATACAAGATATAAGATCTGCCTTTGCATGTCAGTATTTATTATTACCTATCTTAGTTTACAACTTCAATTCTCAACACAATCGGTACGTGCACCATGTACATTATAGCATCATATAATAATACCAGGAGATTGCAGCAACTCTTTAGGCTGAAATACGTTACCACTTTTATATTGTGAAGTTAGGTAAAAAGGTAAAATGCGTCATAAACTGGGTATCTAAAGTCAGTCAGACTTGAGCTAAAGTAAGTTTCAAGACAAGTGACTCGCGTGCTCACTCACCCATATCTGAAGGCGAAACATCCTGCTGGTAGTTTGTCAGACTTCCATGAGAGTTGATCAACAAATCGATCTTTGTGTGAACAAATGCCCCATCCTTCTGCTGAGCATAAAAGTTTGCCCATTTTCAGAATTCCTGACGGTTTGAGTGGTTTTGCGCTTTGACAGGCTCTGACTCCCCCGAGTAACACAGCACTTCCGACAACTTTCTTACGGCAACCCATCGAAATGCTTTTTGAGGCTGTTCAATCAACAATTGCATATAATATTACATTTAGCATAGCCCAACCAACCATTTTCATAACATGAGATGAACACACTAATAGGAGTAGACACACCAAACAACACACAAATGAGATTTTAGATCAAAAAAATGAATCTCAGTTGAATACAGCATTTGTATACACAAATAATTATTTTAAAACTAATATGTATAATTTTACCTTAATTATCATTACATAAATTACACGGCTATGTCAGTCTATGTCTATCTTATATCTTAATTGTATGTCGAATGGTGAAAAAAGTAAAGGATTATTGGCTTACCAATTGCATTGAAAGACTTGTCTTGTTCTTGAAAGTACTTACTCTTTGTAGATTGAGCTACTTCAACCTGTAAAATTAATAGGGCAAATGCACCCAAACACAATGCGAACAATCTGTAACTCGTCATTCTTTGTCTCAACCTTGCCTTATTTTCTCGCAAGCGTTTGTTTTGATCGAACTACTAAATTTGATAATAAACGAGGAGATTACTAAGTTAGATAATTATTATTCAGGCCACCATATACAATACAGTGTTCGCTAAACCAAAGATTAGAGCAGACTAACAATCAACTTTTAGTCAAAACGAAAGTAAAACATAGTATGTATCACCGCATTAATGTACTAGTAATAATGCACAATATGTGCAAGATAATGTAATGGCCACTGACTCAACATTACCCTCACACAGGTAAGTATATAATAATACAATTAGGCAAGCGTCAACAAGCGCTAAGCGTAAGGCATGGCAAGAAATTCAGTGGACCATTGCACATTCATTTCCGGCGTCTCATATTAGAACCATTTAAGATACGCTTATTCCTTTTCGTTGCAATTTTGGTTCACCCCTCAGTTGAACACAAGTAAAATCCATGTTTATTGTTCTCATTGTTAGCATCATTGTAAGCTGGATGATGAAGGTATTAAAGTGGGGAGGCTTGACAGCGACAGTGTAGCACTACACAAAGATTTTTAGGCGTCTCTGATGTGTTTCTGTTTTGCAACACTATCTTCTTATCTCATTGCCTTAGGAAGAGAAGGTTTTCATCATTGTTTTATGTATCCTGCATAAAATTGATGATAATAATATACGTGCAGACATCTAAGAAACAGTGCTGGATTGGAGACGTTAAATTGTGGCCTTTTTGTTATATGCAAAAATATTAGTACAAGGCAGTAGGCAAGTTTTGTGGTTTTGCGTGGTAGTATAAGCGAAGGCAGAAAAACCATACTTTTAAGAAATCTATCGGTACACAATGTGTGAGTGTGACTGAGAGATATCTCATTATTTCAAGTTTCAAGTTGGCTTTACTTGTATTTTATTTTCTTTCCTGTTTGTAAACGACTTACAAAAACTAAAATGATGATTTTAAGCCTAACAATCTATTTGACTTTCCGGTAGACGCATTGCTAATTATTTTATCTACTGTAAAGATAAAATAGTCACACTTAATTAACAAAATGGATATAATCACGTATCTCTTCTTATAACACGTTATAATTATCTACCAATTTTGACCCATATTTAATAAAAATGGGTCAAACTGGCAAAAGTTTTATCTGGACAATACACTATAATGTACATTATCAGGATTAAGATACTACGTTTACGTTAGCTTAACAGACTTATCGAGTAACAGACAATTAATTAAATAAACTTGTCACTTAAAAATAGAAATAGCTATTGTTTTGTTTCCACTGCGCAAAATTCAACTTTGACCAAAAAGAGAAAAACAAATTAATTCTCCTTAAATCCTACACAATAACTACTTAAGTCGTGAACAAAACAGAGAGGGCCCAAAAACGTGGGCACAAGTTATATAAAATCAACATTGAGAAAATTATTATCTAATACTATGTACATCTAAGCAAATACTAAGTTCTCGATTGCCATAAAGCAGCGTTGTAAATTAATGAATATTTCAAAAAATGCGAATTGCGATGTGATATAAAAGATAGAGCCCCACGGCATCAGGGTGTCACCACCTTATCATTTTCGACGAGAGATGGATAAAAATCTTTTCATATAGTTATTAAAATCCTCATCATCCAGTGAAGCAAAACATTTTTCGGCATCTAATAAGACGGAAAATAATTTGGATAAAATATCCTACAACATAAATCATTTAAAAGCGAAACCTTTGCGATACTTAAAGATTTAAAGTGTACTTATCATCCGAACCGAAATCAAATGTCAAATTTTATAGCTTAAAGCGAAATGGCTATATTATTATAAATATTGTAATATTTAGTAGAGATGCTAAACGAGATACAAGACTGACCTTTGCCCTTTCTCCTGTTTTTAATTGACTTCAGACCATTTGGGAACGATGTCGATATGCTTAAAAGCTCATCTGCGAATGACCCTGACGAGGCAGTAAGCCCGTTTCGTTCCAAAAACGGAACAAGACAGTTTACTGAAACGATTACGATTACACTATCGTTAGCACAGCAGGCATTCTAGTTTTCCATGTCCAGAACGCCGTAGTATGTGAAAATGAAACTGCTTACCGGTGTAAGTTTCAAGAAATTTTGCATCAAAGCATCGTATTATGTCACCTTCTTTCATGTTCAGTGACTCAACTGTGTCGCCGTGTTTAATTAAACGATTTTTGTAGAAAAAATGAAAGTCGGTAACAGGGCGATTCTAAAATTAATAAAACAAAAACTGCATAATAAAACCATATATAACATAAACCCAAGGCAGACAACTTTTCATTTAACTTTGATAAACTGCTAATCTTTCTGATATACCTCGTCTGTAACACCATGATTTTTTCTAATAGTTGTATTATAATTGTAGCTAATATTCATTAATTAAGAAGCATTATTACCAAAATGTTTTCACAGTAATCATTGATCGTTTCTTGTATAATGGATGCTCTTATCAATTTGAAGGTTCTGTCATTACTGTTAGCAGCTTTTACTTGCTCAAGTTTTATGGATATCAATGGCTCTGATTCTTTCGGTTTGGCACTCATGTCGTTTTCAATATCATTCGGCACGAAATTTTCAGTACTGTTACCTAAAAGGCTTTCCTCGGATTCCTCATTCATTTCAGCACTTAACCCGTCCTCATGGGGTACTATTTGGTTCATTACATTAATGATGTCAGAAGACTGTCCTACAATTACAGTACATTCTTAAATTACACATTCTTTGCATTAAAAACTACCATGAATAGGGTCCCAAATTGTAGAAAATCAAAGAATTACTCAGCTATCAATATCATGCAGTTTCATGCATTTATGACACATTCATAATGGACAGAAACAAGGACCAAAATTAATAAATAGCACAACAAAATCATTGCCAACCTACCGTCTAAATAATTTACAAAATTTTGACTATTACGTACTGCTAAATCCAAATCCGGGTTTGAAGGACTGGGCTCAGATAAATTAGACATCATCAAATCGGACAGTACTGGGTCACAGTTATCTGTTATAAATAATAATTTTTTCCCATTATTGTCATGAATCTTTTTAGGATAAAAATCTGCATACTCTGCATATTTGCAATAGATACCCAAATGTGTATCAAACTCCTTTGTATTTTTCAGTGGGACATTCATGACCCCGTCAATCGATTTGTAATCATTGACAATCAATAAACTCCCTGGAACGTTAGGATCTAAAAAATATTATGAAAAAAATATTAGGCTACATATAAATAACTACAAGGAGCATACCTAAAACGATTAGTTTTAAAAAGCGATTCTGTCATTTTTACTGAGGTACCTTTTCTATAGGGAAATAATATCACGGGTAGCGTTCTATAGGTAAGAGATGTGGTTGACGTTAATTTGGTACATGATGTATCTGTAACAATATTAACGAAAAGTGATTCTCATTTTATTTTGTAATGGATCAAGTTTTATTTATTTAAAAAGTGCACATAGCCATTTGATCACGTAAATAATTTTAGTGCTTTAGCTAGCTCAATTTCGTTACCAACATGGCGTTATAAAACTTACCATTTTCATTAAATGACTGGAATATATCCGAATCTGGTCCAGCAATACGAATAACCCTCTGATTGGAAATGCCCTCCGTATTATCGGATGTAGTTTCGTCATCGTTGAGGCCATTCCATTCCCACGATTTGCCTTCCATTTGCCTTTGAGTAACCTCACTAATGTTTTTGCGTTTTTCAATTTGAAAAGTTACCTACTTGTGACTTGACAGAAAATATGTTGTAAGCTTGTAGCTAGTGTTACGGACTTTGAGTTGTCAATTTTATATGCATGAGCAAATTAATTACCCGTGGTTACTACCTCTAATTTAGAAAAGCCTAATAAAATTTCTATTGTTATTATCCAGGACAGCCAAAAACGCCAATGGATTCCTTCTGAGGTACCTTTTGCTGTCATGGGATTGGTGGATTCAAATTCAAATTAGCCAATGAAATTGCAGATTTTCATTGCAGACAACATTTTATAGGTGAAACACTGGGGGTAATTTTAAGTTGATTTTATTGCAACAGCTTGGCAAAATACGAAGCAATTACATATCAATGAGAAAATTTAAATGAAACTACAACCACATCTTCATTTCATATTTCATATTAAGCTTATTATCATATCATTCATAGGGTTGCACTCAAATCACTTTCGTTATAGCCATGTTATTCCGTTATACGCGTTAAAAAGTGTTATTTGTGTTAAGATAACAGAAACGTTAAAGTCAGATGACACATGACGTCATTTTTCCTATCCTTTTCCACTGTTATACTTTAACAGGATTTAACCACCTAGAAGGGCATGTTTTTTCCATAACAGATTCGTTATATTCCGAACAGAAGCGCCGAGATATAAAACTATCAATTGAATTGTAATTTCAGTACTACAATTACTTTTGTGAATTTGGCAATTTTTTAATAATAAAAAATGAACGAAGAAGGATTTATTTCTCAACTTCACGTACAAATTCAACAACCTGGCACATCGTAAGATTATTTTTTTAATTTGGAAATTAATTGAATTAAACAGAGGCCAGGATTAAAGTAAAATTATGGTTTACTTTTATTTATTGCATATTTTAAAGTGTACAACAACCTATTCTCGGGGGAAAGAGAATCCGAACATTGAAGACATGTCGAATAAGCTGGAGCGACGTAATGGAAAAAAGGATTTTCGATTACATAACTGAAACCTCGACACAAGGAATGGGATTCGAGGTAAAAAATTCATAAATATAACCTTCATTTTGACTACTAACCAAATGTTTAAACTCCATTACTGTTAATAAAATATTTAATTCCATTATTAAAACTAGAAGCCAACAGCTCCCGAATTCTATCGTCGGTTTATGACTAATGCTGTAGGATTTGAAAATGTGACTGTTGAAAAATTGATTCAACATATGAGAAATATGAAGGCTTCTTACTCAAAGGCTTTACAGTGGAGACAGCAAACAGGTCAAGGTATATTAGACGAGACACCAACAGCACAGGATACTATCAAAGGTTAGTTATGTTTTACAAACTATACTTTTCGTAAAACCATTCCAGTACCGAAACTAAATATAAAAGATTATTTTTTTCTTTAGCTGAGATTCTAAAACGC
>JABASH010003648.1:0-15937 GCA_019776445.1 Tomocerus maximus | reverse complement strand
GTGTATTTGTAGCTTGTCGTTTGGGTTCGCTTACAAATGTTATTGAACTTAGAACGAGGAATTACAGATCCATTTCACTTGTTGTGTTATTTTATTCAAGTCAAGATGAGACAGAGAAGTGAACTTTGTCAGAGCAGGCGAGTTTTCTGATTAGCTTCAGCTACGTAATACTAATGTTTATCTTTAGTGTCCAATACTGATATACATACATAGACGACGAAGACGGAGACAGGAGTTTGTGCCTATGCATATATCGATGACGAATGTCACAAAACCAATGGCTAATTCAATATAGAATTGTCAGAGTATGTTATCAATCTAGAGTTATAACCTATCTGCACAAATATCGGTTCTATTACTAATGTTAATCTGTCCCGTGAGATAATTCAGTAAACTTTGCTTTACACAGAATGAGATAATATTTATGAGTAGGAATACAACGAATTCTGCTGTCTGAACTGGACACACTGTGTATTGTGATACTTGTAATGTACGTGTACGGAGTGAAGTGAAAAGTTACACGAACGAGTGCACACAGGCTCTACACATCAGAAACCAGTTTAAGTCCACGTCCAGCTAAATCACATCCACAAATCCAAATGTAAATGACTGATAATGGGCGGTCACAACACAACACAATAGCCAACAATCGTCCGTTCAGTTAACTTACTCAAGTCAGTTTAACAGATTACACATATATAGGCATATGCATACATGTCAGAGATTCTCACACTCTTTTTATATTATTCTCGCACCAGTCTATTTTATGGGACTTTTCTCTCTGTGTGATCTACACATGGAAATTCATTCACAATGTGCAAAGGAGACTAAGTACGCAGTTGAGTTATTTCGTTTCAAATAATTACGAGGTTTGTCATTTACAATTGTAGCGAAATGTATTTCTGGTTAGATTAGCTTACATCAAAATGCTGATAGAGTGTAAATAAGAGGCGATGCAGCGCACACATCAAAACAATTCCACTAAACTGGAGCCACTAACTGATAGTATGATAGTCAATTTATTCGTAATCGGATACCAGAAACGTCTCTAACGTTATTTTGCTGTATTTCCCACTTTTGTGTACGAATACGCTTTTTGGGTTGCTTTTTCACAATTCTCCGGTTGAATGTCCTCTCTTTTGTCTCATTCACCTGTGCCTCTGTAAATTAACAATTACAATAACATTTACTATGCAAAGCAAATTTAGTTTCCTAAATGATGTAACATTTCTAAGCATAGAACAATCTATGAACTATAACTCTGTGAGGTTACTGCAGTATCATACCATTGGCTTGCAAGTGAACTTTTCCTGACAAATATCAACACTTGAAATTGTTTACATTTTTGCTGATTAGGTATCTATAGTCATTCTGCAAGTATCCAATAATTATTATGTACTCTCCGCCTGTTATTTACAACAAAGCAAAGACATTCGCAACGTTTGTATGTTAATTGAATGAAAACAAAGTTAAATAGCCTTTAGTTAACAAGCTCTCAGCGGATCGTTATACTATGCAGTGATAACCTAGATTAATTCTGCGTAGAGTGCTAGTGATTTGTATAAACATAAAACAGAGTAATTGGCAATGTGTCTCACACAGCATCTGTAGTACTTAGAGGGTCTAACAAATGACATCAGAAAATATTGGTTCTGTTGTATAGTTTGTGTATTTGAGTAAGTTCTATTGGATTATACAATTCTTAGGATGTTATTAATGGGGAGAGGTAGGTAATTTATTTTGACTTTGGCTCTGTGCCTATATTTAATCTATTTGTTTGTCTGTATGCCGAATGCACATAAAATATTAGAAGAGTAAACGAAAGACGGTTGTGTACCAACTTGAGTGAAGTTGACTTGTCTTGTCTATAGAAATAAGACGAATCCTCTCAACAATGAGGGTAAACATAAACAAAACAAAACACATTAATCGTTGACTTAGCACATAAGGTAAGTTAACGCAAGGAAACAGAATGAAAGTGTCTATTACTTATTGCATTTAAGTAAACTACTAAATAAACTGGAGTTATTGCATCTGCAGAGGACAGAGACACCTTGCTATTACATTTATGTACACATCTATAACAATGAGTGTATATAGTATTTGTATCTTGATATCCACTCTGCCTGGGTATCTGTAGCAAAGAGCACAAAGGAATAGTTCGTATAACAAAACATAACTGAAAAGGTCAACAACAAATATTTGCGTGCATCCTATAAATACACATGATTAACTAACAAGCTATTGTGTACGTAGCGTAAAGATATCTGGGCAAACTGCTACAGTAAATGCACTCTATTACAAACACACACAGAGATACACATAGAGATATTGTAAGTAGTACTAGATTTTTGGTATGAAAGTAGAGTACTCACCTTAGATTAGGAACAGGCGGGTAGAATAAATATGCAGAGTCGTCCCCGAATTGATTTGATGATTTGTTGAGTAGCCAGTGCGTATGTGTACCTGTGTGTTTAGCCAAGTTATCAAATGAACATAACATCCGCAATTGACTTTACATTAGATGAATTGTAATCGAATGAAGTGATGTTGGCTAAACTGTGTAACTAGCGTAAAAAGTAAGTAAAAACTCTCGGCGAGTGTATTCTAGTGCACTAAACTAACTAACTGATATTTCGCGAGTAAACTAAGTAAAGTAAGTATTTGTACATAAGCCAAATGAAAGCTTTCTCTTATTTGTCTCTGTCTATATTTCAGTTTTATAAAGTGTGTACTATGTATTAGACGAGTATCGTGTATACTATTGTATTGTATGCGCTCACTCTCCCAATGTTTGTCTCTCTAAGTAAAGTAACCAAGTAAGTATGAATGGATGGATGTAAGTTTGTTTGTATTTGTTCACCCGGTAGTAGGTAGTAGTAGTAGTTCTCGGCTCTATGTATGTGGTCTGTATCAACTCACTCTCCTCTATCTCATGTACTGCTCGACTCAGAAATCCCGGTATGTAGTGCCGTATCCTCTCTGTCTCTGACTAAACTCAAGGAAAAGTACACAATGTGTGTATTTGGTCGGCGGAGTATGTTCTCTGTACTATTGCGGTGAGCGGAGGAGGTTTGCTTTCCTCTCCTCTATATCTACTTAACCCAGTCTATACTAAATACTAGTATTATTGGTTTTGCCTGTATTATAAGTATGTTCCCTGTGTACATAGACTTTATTTGAGTCAAGTCCACACATACACCGTATGTGATGTGATGTGAATGTGTGTCTATGTGTGCAAGTATAAATTAGTCCGCCTTGTTTTACTTTTCAATCAGCAACAAGTGTGGAAAGAGTTGAGCCAAAAAACCTAACTATAACTAATGCACTTATAATTTTTTAGCTCCAATTCCTATCCCATAGAGTCAAGTCAAGACAATTGAATAAAAGAGATGCTGGGGCAGACACAACGGAAGAGATCCTTCTCCACACTCACTCCACAAATCTATCTCCCTAACAATGTGCAACTGTTTCATATGGACTAATACCTATGTATGTTACCTCCCATAAAGTTATGATACAGGTATACATACATACGCTTCGTTAATATGAGATAGGATGAGTGTTATGTTATGTTGAGTAGAGCTCAGTCCAAGGAAGCTGGCTGACACTCACAACTTCTGCGACTACTTTCCGATCCCATACACAGAGAATAATTGTCAAAACAAACAGTGCACGTGGATCTGTACACAACCCATATGTTTGAGCTAGCTAAACATCATAAGCAAACTGAGGATCCCCCAGTTAACTTAACTTAAAGCAGAGCACCCCAAAATGCATTACAACCCAGACACACACACATACACTCTCTACATATCCACGAGTAGGAGTTGCAGCAGATGAGGGGATACAGCAGAATAAGGATAGAAAACTCTGCAATCTAATAGACTCCATGACATTCGCCCGCCCAGCTTCCTCTGCATTAGTCCATCACATCGAGTGAATTCACGTTCGGGTCCTCCTCCGGGATCCTTCACCGCCTATCCCTCTTTGCACCGACTCGTTACAGGCGGCTACCAACTCCCCTTCGATCCTCGAAGGCAAAACTTGCCCAACAGTTGCCGATGCCTTCCATCCATTATCACACTTCCGTCCGTTTCATCCTAGCATATACAGACCATACTTCCTATCTTCTCCAACTCACATCTTACGAACGTAATACTGCTATAGAAGACACACTCGCTCTTTCCAATAGAGTTCTTCATTTTCCATACAAACTTTTATTTCACCTCTTATACAACTTCAATGCATATAGGTATACCAAAAATTACTAACTGTGTACATTATCCTACCTACATATGGTATACACCTAATAAATATTATGTAACTTGTGTAAGTTGATCTACAAAATTATAGGGCATGATCATATGTTTATGTAACGTGTGTTCAAATGCTTATAGGTATAGGAATCTTCTTTAGCCAACAACTTTGCAGGGAATTTACTTCGTTCTCACATTCAGATAGTTTTGAATAGAAAACCGACTCTTTCAACTTCCCCTGCTCATACTGTAAAATTCTTAAAAGACACTCGCACGTTATGCCTATCAGTCTGAGTACACACATTATAAAGAACGGATGTAAAAGTACGAGGAGGAGAAATCAATGGAGAGATCTAAGGAATTCCCTCATCACCTAAATTACAAGATGCTAACAGAACCTATAATCTAATAACCTGTGATCCTGGCTATAATAATACCCGTTTTGTGGCGACCTTCTCCATTTTTTCAAATATTTGTATTTGCTGCACTCAGCCACGCTCACCTACTTTACTTTTACTATTCTCGGCTACAAAAGTCGGAGTTGAGAGGTAAGTGCTACAGTCGGAGCTAATAACTGATACAGATACACATGGCGCTGCGACAGGGGATGCCTCTATATGTAATGCATAATTCAATAATCTGCATACACGCAATCCCATGTCGTGCTCTATAGATATAACCTTCATCATGTAAGGAAAGTTCAGCAAACAAGAACTTCAAACCTTTCCAGAACTAAATTCACAAATTATTCTGCATACCTGCATCGATTATAAAACTTGTAATGGAAGTTTCTATAAATAAATTTTACATAACCCACTGAAATTACTATACCTATCTGTAAACTTGATTTGAAACAAACTATAACGTAGGCATATATTAATTTCTATTTCGTTTGGCTATAGCATTTTATGTGAAATGACTGTCCATTGCAGGGTTTAATTTATAAAAACTTATAATTTGTAACCGAACCTACAGATATCCTTACCAAAACCATTTCCCTGTAGGACAGTTTAATTTCAATTAGGACTAGTTTGTATTGCAACATCGTTACTTGATTTCAATACCACCGAAGTCGAATTCTCTACTTTAAGCAAGATAGCTTTCTTTATTTTCAATTAGAATGTAAGCGATTAAACTTCACTTTAATCTGAAATCTCTTATGGCTCTCTTTGTTATAAATGTAATTCAACACAATACACGAGAAAGAATTTTGATTCTTCTTGTGTGTGAGGAAATCAACGAGTCCTTGCGTGGAATAATAGCAGATAATTTGATACTCTTTAGAAAGATCACAAAGAGTGCTTCAAAAGAAAAATAAGGAAAGCACATTCCATCAGCAGTAGTCATTCCACTTGAATGAACAAATTCTGTTCCCTGAATGAACTAAAAAAGCTTAACATATGTACTTACACAAATTATATGATAGTAATTCTATGGTGCAACTAATGGTATTTCATTTCGCTTTCTAACTGCCAACTAAGTATTGCTCACATTTGGTCACATGCAATGTATTGATTTCATTACATTCACACACAAAACTCATTTCAGTCCACCTTGAAACTCAAAACGACTTTCCTTTTACTCTTTGTCAATGAAAAGTCAAACATCTTTGTCCCGGGAGATAATTAATTGTAAATATAGTGTTATTGCAAAATATTATAATCTATAATTGCTTCATACTCCCCGAACCACAAACTCCACATCAATCAAACCCTTAAGTAAAACAAATATCATTTGAATGAAAGTGCTTCAGTTTTTAAATAAAAACAATAGACAGAATAGAATATAGTGCTCTGAGAATACTCAGTATCAGAGATACAGAATGCCCATGTACGTATAAGCATGATAGTAATCGTGAGATGATAGGATATAATGTGCTGTAATGTAAAATTCAATGTGGCAAGCGAACATTGTAGTACATGCCTTGTCTCATCATGGCATTATTCCTTCCGCTTGGTTTCTTGCTTTGCTTTATGGCAATTGGAATCAGAAGTCTCCTAAGGGAAATCTTGTGCTTGCTCGTTGATTTGGTTTAGTTCGGTTGCTTCTAGATTCTTCTGCTCTTATTCTAGCCGGTTCACTTTGGTTTCCTTGCTGCTGGCTTAGATTTACTTCCGTTTGACATGGCGAGGCGAGGCCATACTGGCTCTTCGTTCAATTTTCTCTGCAATCGCTTGTTTCAAGTTTCATACTTGCTTTGCTCCCAACATTTTATGCCACCGTGGTTCAGATCCAGAATTCTGTATTAAATAGGGGCGTAGCAGCAAGCACGTGCCTTCTTTTTAAACTCTTCAAGGTTACTTTGTCAAAAATGAAAACTTTTCACCAATTTCTGTCAGTTTTATTTGCATTTCATATTTTGCCATTTGAAATCAAAGAATGTATAATCTACATACACCAAAGAATTTATAAAATATAAATTGGGTAACATTTTTATTAAAATGACGCATCACTACCCGATTGTGCGTTTGGATTTACAGTCTGTACTACAGTTATGTGCAACAATACATATTTAATCTTACCCTACTAGTTTGCTTTGTTAGTTATTAAGCGAAGGAATAAAACATCGCAGCTGCATATAAGGATAACATTGTACCTTTATTGCCGAGCGTAATGCTGTGTATTTTGTATAGGGAGTGAGTAGTGTTAGAGCAAACTGAAGCAATTCTGTTGTATGTGTGTCGTTTGTATGACAAGGAAGGCAATGCAGTGCAGTGTAGATATTTGTAGGTAGATCCTTGTCAAGGACCGAAAAATCGATTTGCTTCCCATCCAAATCAACAAAGTAAATATCACCAGACTTTCAATTATGGGGATGTAGCTCTGTTCTGTTCATACTAAAGTGACTCTTCTTTGCTTTGCTTAGTTCTCTGCTGTATTGCTATACCTTCTGTCCTGGGATCCAACTAAATACTACTACCTATGCAGGTTCTGTATTATTCTATGACAGATAGGCTATAGCGTAAGCAATGGGAGAGAGAAAGTTACTGTGTATTATCATATAGTAAGCTAGATAGAACTCTCTTCTCCGCTTTCATCACAATGTTCACGTTTATTCCTTGCTTTTATTGCCATTTCAGTTTACTTCCTCCATGGTTGCTAAATAAGCAAGAGACTATAGGGTTCTCAGCGTTTAAAACCGTTCTCCCTGTTTCGAATGTTTCAATTAACATAGCAAGGAGCAGGAGGGGAGGTACATGGGGTAAAACCGCTTCCGATAAACTTAGACAAGACGAAATCCTTGCGGCAATATTTTGTAGTCACACTAAGACGATAAAGAGTACCTGCATATGAAATGGAAATACATTTCTATGAAAAAACCGAATACGTATAAGGACCATAGCATACATTCAGATGGTCATGAATCTTTTATTGCGCCTTAAATGGTAAACAGAGTTATTTTTATGACAAGAAATTAACCATCGTTATTAAGCAGACATTATTAATTTCGTCACATGCTATGGGATATGCTTGAAATGGTTTTTCTGTCTTACGCTCTTGCATTATTGAAAACTCAAACATATTTGTTCACTATTTGCTGTCGAGGAATGTTAAAAATTTTCATTTAGTGATATAGATATAGTATTCCTGGAAGTTTTAATTAATTATAGAAGAGAAATAATGAAACTGTGTGCAGTATTTGCACATATTCTTACAGTTTTGTAGATAATGGAATAGTAATTATCAAATGAGACTTTCCTCGAAAGGAGGAAGAGAATAAGGATAGACGTCTTTACGTCATTGTGAACGTATAAACTAAAAATACACTTTGTGTACATATTTGCAATTGTCTAATGTCACAGCTTTGCTCTACTAATATCAGCGAAATCTCATAAATCTGTTTCGGAAATCCTTTTACATGCTGCTAGCGTCATTGTTTTTCTAAGATCGACCTGTGAGAACATTAGCCGTTAGCATATTGAAAGCATTCTGGTAGTAAATATCTGATCTGAGTGGGATGTTAATAACAGATTTAAAACAAGCAAATATTTATATATGATATAGAAGTGCTTAGAGCATATGAATATTCAGTTAATCATACCTTGAATATAATATCCTCATGTTGATACTACAATTCTTATTTGTCTGTAGTATAGAAATATTATAGAGAGTAGTGTTTCAGCATTGAGAAAGCAAAGCAACAGATCTCCTTTCTACTTAGGTAATCTTAATCCAGCCTAGAAGCTAGAAACTTATTTCTTTGCACAAGGATCTGTAATATACAATGTCTAGATTTACTTTTGTTAGTCAAGCATCCTAGAGAGTGTGTCCTCTACATTAAAAAAGACCCGTAGTTTAGTGTTCTTTGCTCTTGATGTTGACTGTGTAGTTTATATCATGCAGCACACCATAATAAATTGCATGAAATATTTCTGTGTGACTAAGACTTTATAGAATTGTGTACAGAAGAAACGCTTATTAACTCTTCACTATCTTTTAACTGAACTAGATTTTATTATAATGCTACATACGTTTACTTTCTACACTCTCTACCCTGTGTCTGTCCTCTTCATACGCTATAAACTAAATAAACAGAGTCGCAGCAACAGCAGCGTTTTAATACTTAAAGGAACAAAGTAAAGTCTACATTAAACATAACATCACTCGCTTTCTAAAGAATATTACAATTTCATTACAGTTACTGCTTTTTTGTTTGTACATGTCTAAATTATCAAGTCATTAACACTAATATAAATGGAAAATGATGTAATCTACCTTCAACTACCATCAATTGCTTCCAAATACTATGAATTTTTATCTAATCCTACATATACTTAATATACAAGGTCTACGTAAGGGAAAGGCTATAATTTTAGATACATCCATACAATAAATCTATTTAGGTATTACCAAGTAATTAGTTGTTTCATCGCGATTATATATAAGAAGGGTTGTAAATAAAGTCATAATTTTATTAACTTGTAACGCCAACGTTTCCTTATAAGGTACAATCCTTGGCAGTCGAATGAGCTCGTCTAATATTTTGAACATAGCATAACAAACTGTATTATAAATGTCAACGCGCGTTGATAAATATCATAAGCTTTGGATTTTCTATGCTATTAGATAAAGAAAAATGATAACTATCTTGGCAATGTACATGTGTATCAAATCTAAAATTAAACTTATTTAGATAAATGTGGACCTTTCTGTATATCTAATAATAGGTCTGCACTACAGACTCTGTAGGCCTAGATGGGGTAGGCCAATAAATAAACGAAGGGAAACATAGCTACTTGAAATGACGTGCATTAATTTGTCTTCAGTGCATTATAAGTGGATGTCAAATTCAGTGTCTGACAAAATTGGCGAACCTGGCGTATGCATATCTAATTTTTGTTCTTCGAAATAAATTCCTCATATCAATATTAACAGGTTCAATGAATTATAGTTACTTAGTGTTTCAATGAAGCCAGGTACAAAGGCTTATTTTCAACAACACTCGGTAGGAACCTCAGACGGACGAGGACTTTGTTTGAAAGTTTTACTGGAAATTACTTGTGTAATTAACTAGCACAATTCTCAATACTAGGAATTATGCGTCAGAGTTGAGAGTTTAGATATATCAACTGAAAATTCAAGGATGGGTCAATCAAAGCACAAACTTCCCTCGACTGTGACTCATTCCCCATGTGCACTAAAGCATTATGTAAAACCAACACTACTTGAGAATAATAAGGAACCTTCGCCTCTTATCTCAGAGGAGTCTTATCAATTCATCTGCTAAGTATTTACTTACACATTGGGTAATTGTCAAAATTGATAATGAATTAACACGACTGACAACGAGTAAGTTTCGTAAATTATTTATTTAGGTGTAGAATGTACAATCAACGCAACTATAACATATCTGTACATTCTAAACCAAATGATTAGTTGTTGGTTGTTTATGCTTGCAAAACAGACAGTTACACTATACATAATGGTGGCGTTTGTTTTAAAGATTTCCAAGAAATTAGTGATATTAACTTTGATATTCTGAAAACTTGTTGATATTTTACAGATATCTTCACAAACTGAAAGTACTGTACATCTATGTATTTATAGATAGCAATGATTGTATGAAGTCATTGTACTGGCATAACCTACATCTGCTTGTCCCATGTGTGCCAGCTTTGATGTTCAGGGCAGAATTATGTACTTCTATCCTAGGTACAGTAACTGTATAGAAAATTAATAGGAGCATTGGCGAATTACTATTTGCTGTGCCTCAATAAAATCGGATTGGACTGGGATAATGCACACACAATTGAATAATACACATACAAACTATTATTCCATACCAATCCGATTTCTAATTATTCCGTAAAATTGCAAAATTGTAATTATAAAAATTGTAGATTGCTTTCTTTATCTGTGCTGCAATAGCGATTGTTCAGTGTTTGATGTAGATGTATATGATTATATGTATGTAGAGTGACATGAGCTAAAGCATTATTTGTATGTAGGAAAAGAGACAGATATGCAATGGACTTATCTCTTGACGTAAATGCAATCTCTAGAAACGAGCACATAAAAGTTTCTTCTGTTATGTGTGCTTAGTTTTGATCTCTGAAAACATTTTATCTTATTTATTTTGGGCTTTATATCTTTGAATTGAAAGTTCAACAGCTCTTGAAGAAGAATACATAACAGAATGAGATTTCAGTTACACAAACCTCCTTTGCACTATACCTATGTAATGAAATGTTCTGCACCATAACATCCATTGTGTGTATATTGGATAACGCTCTCAAATAACAAATTCGTTGACTTTATTCCTCACGATCAGTGCAGCAATGCTGTTCAAATAAAACTAACAATAATCTCTGTCAGCATAACAAAAACTTAACTTAGGATACTTTTATGGAAGTCTCCGTGAAGATAGATTTTGAAAAATATGCTCTACATCTACCAAAATTACAATAAACATGTATATCAAAAGTCATCACACACTACACTAGATATTGGACATAACATAATATGCCTCATAACATTGTAATTGATGAATCTTCTAAATACGATTAATAGTTCAAATACGAACGATACTGGTAACTATTTACTCTGCACAATGTAAAGATAAAGAAACACAAATAGGTGTACCGTGGCGACTGGTGGAAGGCCTGTTAATTCTTACAGAAGTTATTTTGTTTCTCAGATGGCCTAATTCCATTTCAGATTCTACCAAAGTTTAATGCAATAAAGTGAAGTGGACAGTCTTTATAAAATCTTATCTTTTCAACAAAATATTTGGGGTTTGTCGTTATCTTGTCATCATAAACATGGCAAACTTACGTATCACAGTGAAAATGTAAAGGACGCAGTTTTCTACAGAAGATTTGGGTATAACATGCTAACTCATCGTCGATTCAAAACATATCTTCCATTAGTAGTATAACCAGTCTAGTTAGTACACAATGTAGTTATATGGAAATCCATTTGTGAAATTCGTTTATAAGATCAAAAACGAATCAAGTTACAAAAAAATGCAGAAGTTGAATCTGTTAGCCAGCATTATTTTTTATAATCAAGGGAAAATATTTAAATATAATGATATAATCAGATTAATTTGATTTCGTAAATTTGTGCCTCATATGATAATGTTTCATGTCAAGCCTGCGTCAATGTAGCTATGCTTTATGAAGAGTAAATAATAAATAAATAAATAAATCACGTTTTGTTTAATCGCGCAGGCAAAAGTGATAAAAATCAGACATGGGTTGCAAAATATATACTTTAAGCAACTGTCGGTCAATGATTTCGCGTTAGTACCAAGAACTTTCACCCTACTTTTGCACACGCAGTATTGTGTTGAGTTATTAGGAAGTTTATCAATTTGTACACAAGGATTTAATAAGAGTTAATTTGCTAATTATACATAAATTACAAACAAAATTTCCGTGTACTATCATGCTGATATGTTGTGTAGATACCAAAATAATGAGCTATCTATGTATTAATGGCTGTAGTGGCAATAGCATTACTATACTTACTATGCATCAGTAATCTCACATAGAAGTTATGTAGATGTAAAATTAAGCATTACAAAGTTCACGTTTATTTCTGAATATTTATTTTTCACACCAGTGTATGAACGATAAGGATTTGACGTGACGTATGTTTGTCTGTCTGCATGGCCATCGATGACTGTACTTACTGACTGGGCGACTATCTGACTGCATCATTTATATCTGCATATTCAATTGGGTAGTTTTCCTACGTTTACTATGCATAATGAAAGACTGTCCATAGAAATTAGATATCCAGTTTATTACAGCAGTGGAAGAGGACAGATCGACACGTAGAATAATAAAATAACAATAATAACGACACGAGGGGGAACGTGTTCTGGCTGTCTGCGTAGTTGACTGAAACGATATGGACTTCAGTTCATGAGCATGAATTTGGTGAAGGAGCGTTCGTTGCCTATTATAGGCAGACAGAGCAAAACAATTTCAAGTGTTATTCCTTATGAGAATGAGTACTATCTTGACTTGACAGATAAGGTTAAAATTCCAATCCTCTTTCGAATACTGATTGGCACGTTCTAAAACGCTGGCGTTTCCACCATGGCACATGGCTAATACCATCATACCACACAAGTACTATGTATTTGTAGAATATGTAGGACAAACTGACGTATATGGAAGCAATTTACCGCTTTGGAGTGCTTCAACTAAAACATATTGCGAGATACGCATTTGTGCAATTATTTCCTTCGGTCTATTTTAAATGCGCACTGCAAATATCAATTTTAATTGTACCGAGTATAGACTGCCTAAACAAACGCCCATCTCAATGCCTGAAAACCCAAAATGAATGTTTTGTAGCTCCAGACTCTACATTCCATACATAATAACTAAATGAAAATAAATAGAATAGAAACATTCATTAACCAGCGGACTGTATAGATTAACGTATTGAATGCCCTGAAAATTATCAAAATGGTATTTGTTTCGCAATAGTTAAATCCAATCAAATACAGCCATTCTTATCGATTTATTGAATCCAACATGAATTTTAGCAATTTTGGACGTGTGCACACAAATTAAAATCGGAACATTTACTGAATGCGACCGCTTTATCGAAATTTATGCAATGTAAGACAATACTTAAAACCTAATACAGGAATACTACGTTCTACTCAGCCCTTTTGGTCACAATTAACCACTAATCATCAAAGTCCTTTAGGTGGTTTTGTATGGTTAGCATTTACAAAAGTTATGATAAGTACAGTAATTGTCTTATACGTCACATGCTAATGAAACACACAGATTCAACTTCATATTATTTATTAGCGATAAACATTACAGTATTGAGAACAATATGGAATAATAATAATAGATATGTTCGGCTGGATTGTATTTCCAAATTCGAATCGATTCGTGCATAATATCCGAATGGAAGGAAGTAGCTAAGATATTTCTGGCTAAGTGAAGGAAATAATTATTAACTGTTAATTGGTCACTGAAATAAACGTTTTGAATTAATCAGCTCAGGTTCAATAAGTTGAATAGGATAATCCCAATAATAAAGAGCATTTCCTACTCTGTACACAACGCTTGGAAAAATAAAACGTACTTACTATACTTACAGCACTATTTGATCAATGCTTACACACCAATAAATAATCAGATGACCATTATCAGGAAACAAGAAGGATTATTTATACCATTTGACTACCTACATATAGTAATTCGTGGCACACATTAATTCTTATGTACACAGTAGAAAACACTATACAATTGCAGATATTATCTAATGAATGAATTAGTGTGATGTTGTTTTGTTATTTTCCTGTTGGTGCACACCTCATGACCTCACTGCCGATACGTCATGTCAGTCAACTCGACACACCATCACAGTTTGACAGATAAACGGTGATTGCTCCCTGTCAAATCAATAATTATAGCTTGTCTGCTTTCTCTACAGCTTGAGCACTTTCACACAGCACAGAAGAAATTATTCAATCATGCTATTAGACAAGGAGAAACTTTTGTGTTCTATATTGTCACAATTAATCGAGAAATATTATTTAACGCTAATTGCAAAGCTATAGGTTGCACTTAAATGGAAATGCACCGTCTCAAAAATGATAAAAGTTTGAAAGTAGTGAGCGAATGGATTATGTGGTTAGTAGATATATACGTATAAGACCATGAAAACCAGTTGTGTTTAAAATAATAAATAGTAGCAAGTAGGGATTTATGATGTACGTGGTATTGTGTGGGGCTGTAGAGATATCCGTTTTAAGGTAGGCGATAGTGGTGAAGGGTGAAATGAATAAAATGAAGTTCGTGTCCAGAAAGGATCGGAGGAAAGAGAGAAAATAGTGGAATCGGATCGGATCTCTCTCGCCAAGTCGGTTAGATGAGTACGAAGCAGAATTGAGTTTGTGAGTTGGAAGAGACAGAAAGAGCGAGGAGACGAAACGAAGGTCTGGATAAAGAAACGAAACTCAAACTCACTGTGGTTTGGTGACTGATAAAATATTTGAAAGTGTTTGCTCTGAAAATACTCATTTAATCTTGGGCTCAATATAGAAAGCCTGGAGAAGCTAAAATATATGAGACTCTGCGAGACTACTAGTTAGGACTATGTACTTCAGGGATAATATAGATTTCCGCTTTGCTAGTAAAACAAGGTGCGTAAAAGAGTACATAATATTATAACAAACAAAGCATTACCAAGCAAATGCACTAATGCACACAAAACATTGAATACAGGTTAGTTAGTTTAGGTATGCTCATATAACGGACTTGTGTTTGTGATGAATTCATGATACTTTACTATAACGCATTCAAAATCTAACATTGGCTTATTTGCTCATAAATATATTCTACTGCACATAGACCTATATCAAATGACTTATAATTTGTGTTTAGTCTCAACTAAGCTCTCCATGGTCCTCAATTTTGAGCAAATATATTTTAGACACTCTTTTGCTTTATTCACAATATATCTTGTTCTTTATACGTCAAGCTTTTCCAACTGTGTACTTAACCATACATAAGTACACTGTGATACGTATATTTTCTCTACTTGTGTAAATAACCAAGTCAATATGAAATAACTGCTTTCAATTCATTTACACACAATTATTTTACATCTAGTACAGACTTGCTTATAACTAACAATAAGATCAGAAATAAATTCCACCTACAACGCAAATGGAATCAAAGAAACACATTTTAACACAAAGTCACATCTAAAGGGTTGGGGTTTGTTAAAAAGTGCCAACCAAGCCAGATGGTTAAAAGCAAACAAGCCATCGTTGTAGAAGCCATTTCATATACTGTCACTATGCTATAGCATAATCAAGTCAAATGAGAAAAATCAACAATTAGCATAATAGTTTTTCAAGGCATACTACTTACATGCCCTATGTATTGTTCGATACAAAGAAATGCATGAACACTACTGGTACAGTTTGTTTTGTTGTTAGACATGGTTAGAGTGTATGTCCACTAAAGTACTTTCCTTAATAGTCACTGTGGTTGGTGGCGATAGTGGATTCCATCATTTCCTTTCCTTTCAACAAAATGCGATCTAAGTTCTATTGTATAGCTCTAAAGGTCATGGAAAATAAAGGACCGTCCTCCATTGAATCTTTAGAGAAACATAAAAGATGTTTCAAGTGCAGTGAAATGTAACGAGGAAAAGGGTCATGAAATTTTAAGTTACATCCAGTACATGAT